>VYXB01002034.1:1396-34559 GCA_013397135.1 Pachyramphus minor | reverse complement strand
GGGGAGAGAGATACTTTTGTAAATACCTGTGATGGTTTGGACCTGGCACCCAGCCAAATGCCCATGCCCAATGAGGGGGACTTCCCCCCTCCTTTGTTTTCCTGGGGTAGAGGAATAGAAACTGCAAGACCCGAGACCAACCAAACTACGTAAATAATAAACTAACATTCTCTACATAAGATAAGCGAGCTTAATTGGAATGTTTTAGTATATTATTCCTTAGTTTTTATCTTACTAGTAATAAATCTTAATATTATTCCCTTACGTCAAGCCTCTGTTTTGTCTGTATAAAACCTCTCTCAACTTATAGTAATTGTGTAGAGGGGAGAGTTTGAAAAAAATTAGCCCTGGTAAACCCACGACAAAAGTGTAAAGGAAGCCAATCAAGCTTCAGCCAATCAAGCTTCACACCAATTACCATTGTACGACATTGCAAACACATTCAAATATGTGACTAATTCAAATGAAGAGGCCTGATAATGGAATGCAAACAGAAAACCCCAGTTAATTTCTAGGAAAAATCTGTAATTTCAAGACATCTCTGGAATGTCAATATCAATGGATAGAACAGTTGAGCACACAAGGAATAACGAGTCACTAAAGATGCTTATGTTGTACAACATATTCAATAGCAGCAAATTTAAGAATGAGGGAGGGCAAAAGCACCTTCAAGAAAACAAAAATCTTGCTAGCATCAAATCTAAGTGTATTTGACTAGCCAATGCTTTGCATATTTTGTTGTACTAGTGTCTAGGAAAACATTTTCATAGAATTTTACAAGGAGAACTTATTGCTGCATATGCACAGCAGACCAGTAGAGTGTATGCACATACTTACTAGTTTTCCAAACTACTATATATCTCTCAAAGATATAGAAACATATTGCTCCTCTCAGACAACATCCACGACCAAAAATGAATGGATATTTGTCATACTGAAAGAAAATAAATAAAAATTCCTGTGATTGATTTGCAAGTTTATTATGTCAATTATTCGTTCCTGGGGAAAAAAAAAAAAAAAAGGAGAAAATTTAGAACAATGCACATAAACTAAAAGATGACTTTTGATCTGATTCCATTTTCCTATTGATATAATGGGAATCACGAAAAAAAGGAATTGAAAGGCAAATTATTTTATAAATACCTCTGTGATTATGTGGGAGAGAGATCTCACTGTTCAGATAGCCAGAGTATAATTTTTAACAATCAAGGCAGAGCTCTTTCTTGTCTGCTTTTAATCATTTGTGATTCAGCATTAGTCATCCTCTGAGCAAAAAACAAGTCTCAGCTCCACTGTGCAAACAAGTTTTTTGATATACCTTAATCTGGATGATTTTAAACTGTATGGAGAGTCAACTGAGACTCTCTTTGACAAAAAGAGTTAAGAAGTTTTCAAAAGATATCTGCACGCAGTTTGGATGAGACATATGAGCTTCTGTACCTGTCAGTGAAGACCAAATAGTGACAGTGAAAGGTCTGTATTTAACACAAAAGGAAGTCACTGAACTCTTCCCTTTTAAGAAAATACTATTTCCTTAGTACTTCAGTAAGTACTCCAGTACTACTGAACTATTTCAGTACTTCAGTAGTTCAGTAAGAAACAGAGAAATGAAAACAAATATAAGTGTATTTAGAAAAATTGACTCATTCAGGTTCTGATTTCTAAGCTCGGTGCAAGTAAACTCTGCTAAACATTCCCTTCCTGTCTTTTGTTATCTGTAGCTAATACTAGGCAGGTGTTTTAAAGAACTGAAACACTTTCCCAGGCTCACCAGAAAATGTGACATTGACCCTCATACTCAGAAACAGAGGTTGAAAGATTGAGCACATTTAGGCAAAAAGAAGGAAGGATATTGAAGACCTGTTTAAAGTCTTCAATTTTTATGTAGTAGTACACTTTTTATGCAACTCAGGGAAAGTATTAAATCACATTTAAAAACAATAGTGGAAAAGAGAACGGTAGAAAAAAAGTCATGATGGAAATTCAAGTATCATAGAAAGGCCAGGGGCTAAATCTATGCATAGAAAAGAATGCTATTGCTTAACAATCTTGGTAAACTCCCTGTTTTGCTGTGGAGTGCATGATTGAAAAATGAGGTGCTGTTGAAGAGGCATTTGTAGGAAATCTACAGGAACAAGCAGCAGCTCTTTCAATCCTTAGCAATTAGATTAATCTTCAAGGATAGCATATACTGCTACCCACTAATTTAGAAAATGGAAAATAATTTAGGTGGTTTTGCTGAAGGGATAGGTGTTCTTCTACTTTAACTTTGGTTCTTAAAAGTAATAAGCATATAGTTGGATGAATACAGGAAAAGGATTAATTTATCCTTTGTTCCTTGCTCTGAACTTATCAATGAGAGTACAAGTTACATTTTCTCTCACAGCTACTTCTCTCATCACAAGATGTTGATTTCTGGCTACAGCAGAGAAAGTTGGGTGGCATGGTATTGCTGTAAACACAAGACTAAGCACAAGGGGATAAAGGTAAGAATAGAACTAAGGTAGAAGAGGCTGCAAATAGTGATTTAATAGTGGCTGGCATCCACAAATTACTTGCTCATTGTAATACTGTATTGTTTTGTGTCATATTCTTAATGGCTTTGTTTAAAAAATCTATTAGCCATGTTCTGCAACGTCACAAAATCTAAGGGATTTTAAATTATCACTTTTAACTCATATTTCTTGAAAAAATTATCACTATATTCATCAGAAAGATTAACACAGAATTAAAGAAATACTTCTCTAAATTAATTTTACCAAAATAGTGATAAAATATTTTGTGTTTGACTGCAACCCTGCCAGAGATAATCCTAATACAGAATAAGCTTCTGCAGCTGTCATCATTCTTTATATTTGTTGCAAAGTGTGCTCTTTCAATTTACTGACTAAGAAGTTGTGAGAAATCAACTTTTATTAAAGAAGGATTAGGATGAGATTTGAAGCTATGTATTCACAGCTGAGCAGAAATATTTGCTTGGTTATAATTTATGGCCGCAACTTATGCCACACAAATAAGATGCCATCACAACCATATATCACAACCACTCAAAAACATTGATCTGATTGTGGATTTTGTTCTTGTACATGCTCATGTTCATGCTTTTAAATATTAAGTCTTTATTTTTAAAGTTTTAAGGAACAGAAATATTAAGCAAGGGGAAAAATAAACCTTTTTTAAAATGTTGAGGAGGCACATTATATTCATTACCATTAGAAAACTTTCAGATTTTCTAGGTGTGCCTGCCAGATTCTTATAATTTGGTACTCAGTACTTTCTGGATGCAGTTTCTTTAAGGCAATTTGAAAAATCATGCAGTACATATTTTGTGTAAGTTTTGGCCCAATCTTTGTCTTATATACACAACTGTTACTTGCTGAGGAATAGTTAATTTTTGTAGACAGAATTGTGGTGGATATGTTAATTTAATACCATTAACCAAGTATAGACCAGTTCTGTGGCACAACTGGTCCATACAACTGAGGATATCACAAAAGTTGACACAAGACCTATTCTCAGTTAATTTATAGTATTTATTTCAGTGTTAATAATTAAGGTAGTATATAATGAAGATTTAATTGTGTGTACTGTACATGATAACTAAGTTTACAGGTTTAAGTTTACAGAAATATAGAAGCATATGCCATAAAACTGTTTTAAAAACAGAGTGAATCCCTTTATACCCTGTAGTAACATTTTAATGACCAAGTAAAACATACTGGTTCTTTTCTTAAAAAGCATTTCATTTTTAAGAATATAAACTATGGTCAAAACTTAAAACAACAACAAAAAATTAATAATTTCAGAAAGGATGCATGTAATGTGAGATTTTTCATAGAATTTTGCCTAGAACTAGAAGATTATATGGCATTTTATCACTTGTGATGTCAATAAATACTTTACATTGGCTGTATATCAAATATGCCTACTGCAAGACCATTATCTCAGTGTCGTAATTTCAAGGATTTATGAAGTTATTATTTAATTTATTTTTTTTTAACTGAAGGGGTTGTAGAGTATGTTAGTGCTTGGAGAATTGAAGGCTTAATATAATAAAATAGAGCTAAACATGGTATGGATGGGTAAAAAATAAACATTTCTGCATTTCTGGGCATTTGTTCTTTTCCTTCAACCAAGCCTGGTATGACTGTGTGGAATAGTTTAGAAGAAAATCTCAATTTTACCTGTCCGACATTCTAGGTCCTGAAGAAAAATTCTATAAAATCTCTAGTAAAGCTCTTTTTGGCCTATGTTCTATATTCAAACTTAAATTAATCTGCAGAAAGAGAAAAGCAAATTGATTGGGATAGTCCTTATAATGCAAGGGTTTTTTTAGGATTTTAGGAGTACTAACCACCGTAGCTGCTATACAGTTATGGATTGTTAATAAACAGTTGGTGTTATACATTCATTGTAATTAAACTTTAAACACATTGATGAGCAACAAGATAACTTTTATCTCCAATTAATCTGCCCTATTTTGTCTATGAAATGTAATCACACTTTTACATTATAGGATGAGTATAAACTGCACTATGTTTTATAATCTCATTAGTATTCATGCTTTGTTAATGAAATTTGATCAGCGTATTAAAGATGTTGAGTTTTTGCATTAAACTCACATCTGTTGTCAGAAATAATTAGATCAAGTGGCAAATGACAGCACCTTTCCTGACAGATGCTTTAATGTTGTGAGTAAGAATGCTTTAAGTGTCTCTTTGAATAATGCCAAGCTTTTCAGTTAGGGTTTGTTTGCCTTGAGCTTTCAGAGTGGAACTTTTGGAGCAATCTGACATAGTCCCAGATAAGAGTATGTGTGACTTTCATTTTCCAGTGTTAGAGGAAAAGAGAAACTCCTTTCAAGATGATTTTTAATAAAATTTTGTCTTGGAAAGGTAAAGGAAGATATCAAACTATCCCAATATGTTTTTCTTTTAGCATATATACACATATTCCCATAAAGACAAAAAAGATATTGCATTATGCATTTAAGCATATCTCAGACAGTAAATTACACTTCACTCTAATAATTCCATTACACAAATAAATGTGCTTACAGATTGGGAAAGAGATTATTTTATGGCAGGGTTTTCATAAGACAGCCATGAAATAATGCTGACTCTTGGGGAATCGTGGCATCTACTAGGTACCCTCTTATTCCTCTGCTTGTGACTCAGAGAACATGCTTTTTTAGTGAACTTAGTACATAAGAAAGCACTTAAAAATACACTATAAAAGTACGTCTTCCATCATTTATCTACAATGGAGGTAGCAAACAGATAACAGCAGTATGTGGTTTCAAGGTCTGTTATGGAAAGACACATTCATGCCTCCTGGTCCATATGGTTCTGCATAAAACTAGAGTTGTAGGAATGCTTTCAATAAATTCTCTGCATTGTTTTATCCTTAGAAACTATACTGGATTCTTGAATGCTCACCAGATTGACAGTCCCTGCACATGTGCCATCTAACCACCTGGAGGATGGGTTCAACGTGGGTGCTGACATCCTCAAGGGAGGATGCTCTTTATTACTGGCACATCGTGCAAAAATGTCATAGGAATTTTGGTGGTAGGAAGATTGGTTTTTGTGCATATTCAAAGACCAGAGTGTTCTTTCTCATGTCTTTGCCAGGTGAATGTCAATGATGTTTCTCTTCTGGATTTTTTAGCCAAGTATCCATCACTGTATTCTCTGGGTACATTCAGTTAAAAATGCCCCTATTAAATTTGATAGAACAAAAGGAAATTATTGTAATTAGTCCCCCAACAATTGTATTGATGAGCAGAATGAAAAAGTACTTACATGCACTCATACAACTACTTCTGATTAAAACGTTTTCTTACAATTCCTTATTTATTTAGAAAATGTTTCAGCACTCTGTTTTTGGGATTGAGGCAGACACATTATTTATGTAAAATGGAGTCCACCCCATGTGGGTGAAAATTCCATAGGATGTCTTCAGTGGGTCACAGCACAAACCTTTGGGATGCAGACTTCTCGATTGGTTTCTCCTTCTTTGTTCTTTTTTACACTTGTGAATTTGTAAAACAGCAGTCATATTGTTTTGGTTCACTTCCTTCTAAACTGGAAGATTCTGATCCCTACAAAGTGTAGAAAGAATAGTATCATATGGAATGATAAGGAATTGAATAATAATTTGAAGGTTATACTTAGGTGACTCTATTTTTCTCTAGTTTCTTTATCCTTATGTAAGACAACATAAACATGAGAGTGGGCATTTTTACAGGTCAGAAGCATGCTCCATGAATGGATATTCACAGTGACAACATTTTCCTGGTTTGAAAATGGGAGTAATTCTAGCTGCCTTTAGCATTGCATTGTGTCACGTCTGGTTACACGTATATCGTAATGCAACCCAACATGACACTTCAGTACACCATATTGGCTTAGTGTGAGGAAATACAGTATAAATCAAAAGTGACTGGCTAGGAAAGTGACGTATTATGCCACAAAACAGAACTGGAAAGAAAAAAATAGTACAGGATTCATACTTTATGAAAAAAGGCAGAAAGATGGCCAAAATGTTAACAGATTCAATCTTAAATGTAAGAAATCAGTAGAAGGAATGTCTTTGTTAATTTCCAAGAGCATGCAGGAGCACAAACAAAATGCAATAGGGTGCTTAGATCAATAAAAACATGAGAATATAGATGCATAGTATTCCATGCATCATTTACCTAATAAGGACAAAGGGAGGGGAAAAAAGTTCCATACTGTGTTAGCAAACAGGGATGTCAAAGGATCGATACACACTTCAGTGTGCTAGGTCCTGTGGAAGACTATGTGCTAGGACACTCCATGTCTGGAAAAGAGTATGCTGTCTAGCTTCTGCTTTGAAGTTTCATGTTGAATTCTTAGTGACTTGAACAGTGCCACTGATGGACAGCACTGCAACTCCTCCATAGCTAAGGATTTATAGCAAGGAGTAACCTGAAGTATAAGAGACACTAGTACTGCCCAAAGAGGGTGGAAAATACAGAGAAAATAGACAAAATGTGTTGATTTCCTACTCATTGCACAGTACACGCTTCTCCAAAACCTGTCAGGACTTTGTTAGGGACAGCAATAGACAAGTCCTGATTACACCAGAATTATGATTTTATTGTCATACCATGTGGTGACTGAAAAGTTGTATCATATCAAGTGGCAGACCCTTATAAAGACAAAAGCAAAATTAATTGTGTCATCTCTGCTTTTCTTTTTTGTTATTATTTTGTAGACTATTTATTAACAATCCAAATTTGAAAAAATTATCAGAAACTATTCCAGTCCAATGTATAATTTTTTTTTTCTTCAGACTTCCAGTACTTGAATCTTTCAGTATCATGGTTTATGGTGACTGAATGATCCTCTTAAAGACTCACTCATCTGGGTTTTGTGTTTATTTGTTAATTTAGTTGCTTTGTGCTTGCTAATAATTTTTCTCTATCAAACACCCTAGTTGCTTCATCAGTTTGAGAAGCTTAGAATTCAAAACAAACAAAACAAAGCAAAAAGCCCAGAAAGAATATTCTGGGTATTTCAGTTCATACTCATTTCACACTCTTGCTTATTAAAACTAGCAATTTTTCAAAATCTTTTCTATTGATGTAGTTCTAACCTCCATTCATCTTATCTTGGGCATACAACCAGTTTCTCTTGCACAGAGCCAATTTTGACCTGTAGCCCACATGTTCTTCTTTTTCTTAACACAAATATAATTTATTATAGTAGAATAGTGGAATCCATAGTGGAAGGCCAAATTTTTTATCAAAATCCATTTAAAAAGCATTCTGAAGGATATTCTCTTTATTGTTGCTCTGTAAAACCTTACTCTCTCATACGCTGTCATTTTCGCTCATGAAAAAAACCATTCTTTTTTTTTCCTTTCAGAAGCGCAGTAGAAATCCATTGTACATCAGGATTATATTTTTCCAAAGAAGTTTAAGTTATTCCTTTACTAACTCTTGAAGTCAGACAAGTTGTGCAGAAGCACTTTATGCAGTCAGTATGATAAATTTCAAGCTGTACTGGTAAAAGAATTTGAATAATGAAAATATTATTCACAAATATATTATCCCAAAACCTTAATGAAATCATACATATTAAATTTTCTTACTCCAGGAAAGGAATAAACAATAAATAAATATTTCAAGAATAATAAATTCAAATAATTTATTTTAAAATTATCTATGCCCTGATTGAAAGCCTATTGAAATAATTGATCTCACTTCTGCCTTTTCAGCTCCATAAAGAAATGCACAAGAGACTCCAGTACTTAATAAAGTCAGACTATTTTAATTTCTGTCAAGCTTTAACTAAATTTAAAGCATTCTTTTAGGCACTAACAATTCACTTTTTCTTTTTTTCAACTTTCCCATACCTTCTGTTTTTCTCCCCCAAATTTTCTACAATTTAAAAATATCATAATTGCAATATATGTGACCTAATTATTTCCTAAATTATTCTAATGGTACTTTATACTTTTTACATAACTGAATTGACAGTCAATTATATCACAATTATCTATTTTGTTGCTAGTTTAGTAACTGATTTATGTTGAACATAAATATGTGAAAGTTTGTCTACTTTGCTTGTCCATAAATTTAGAATTAAGTATTCAATACAATAAAAACTGTGAGTTTATTTTTTTTTAAGTACGCAGAGATTACAATAAGCAGTTAAATAGATCTTCAACAGAACACAACAGCAAAAGGCAGTAAAGTCAAACCCAAAGCTTGAGTAACTCAACCTTCATGTAGGACGTGAGAGCCTGGAACTAATTTCTTCTTTGAGAAGAACAGGAGACTGTGAATGTCTCCCATCCGGTTCAGTCACTCTTTAGATCCAGATGGGTTAGGATACTGTCTTTGTCTACATGTAGATCTGTTTTACTTGTAGGTCTGTAAAGGGAACAGAGACATCACATCACTAAGTTCTGAAGCATCTAATTTTTACAACCACCAGATTAGGTACTAGCTTCTATACGAAATACACAAAGTAGCCAAAAAAGCCATTACACAGCTCAGTCCCTTAAGTTCGGAACTAAGAAATACTAAGAAAAAGCTTGTATTTTCACACCTATTTTAATGTCTTTCTGTTAAGTTTTGTGATGGTTTGGATCTGGCTCCCAGCCAAATGCCCAAACCTACAGTGAAGACCTTCCCCCCTCCCTTTCTTTCCTATGGCAATAGAAAAAACTATAAAAAAGCCCCTGAAGAACCCAAGACAANATGTCTTTCTGTTAAGTTTTGTGATGGTTTGGATCTGGCTCCCAGCCAAATGCCCAAACCTACAGTGAAGACCTTCCCCCCCTCCCTTTCTTTCCTGGGGCAATAGAAAAAAACTATAAAAAAACCCCTGAAGAACCCAAGACAACCAAATTACATTAAAAATACATGTATTTACATATATAGCAATTATATACAATTAAAATACTGTGTACATAGCTAAGGGGGCCCACACAGCCCCAGAGGGAGAGGGTAAGAGAAAGGGAAAAGGGGACAAAAAGAAAAACCAAAAAAATATACATTCTCAAAACCCAACAAAGAACTAGTAACCAAGAAAAATCCCACTACTTTCCTTGAGACAGCAGAATTGCCAAATGACCGCTGGCACTCTCCACCTTCCAAGGCCTACAAACCTCACTCCTCCACACGGGAGAGACCAGTAGCAGAAAATCTGCATCTTTGGATCCACTGGAAGGGAAGAGAGAGCGAAGGCTTCTCCCCCTTCTTATTTATACCCTGGTTTATGTAAAAATTTTATGGAATACTGGGAGCATGATCACTTCCTTGGTTACAACCTGGTTGCCAAGAAAAGGACCTGGACCAAACCATCACAAGTTTAAATAATTCTTTTTTTTAAATTCAAAATCAAAGAAGAGGTAGTAATTTTTTATGGAGGAGAAAGTTTAACTAACCAGCAGTTCAAGGGTTAGGACATTGATTTAGGATGTGGGGCACCTTTTCTTGGTTCTTTGCTCCACCTGAGGCAATTTAAGCTTACTCTTTTTAGATAAACCAGGGTAGTACATGTATGTTTATTCAACAAGCCAAAGAACAAGCATGTGTTGTTTTGCATAGTCAACAGAGCACTTGCCTAAGAGAGGTAAACTGGAATCTCATTCCAGATTCCAAAGGCCTGTACTTTTATCTAAAGTATTTAATGGAGCCAGGGCCAGATGTAGAACCAGAGTATTTCCAAGTGATTTTTTAATATGTTCATATTCTCTGTTCCAATGAGTGTTGAACTATTGCATGCAATATATAGCTACCTTCAGGAAGGTCTTCAGAATAATAAATTATTCAAAAAAGAGATGTGATTTCCAATCTTTGGAGCCAGAAGAGGCAGTTTCCCCCATTTCTCCCATTTCTCCTTTCCTTGTTCCTTAACATGAAGTTATTGAAACACATATGACTAAAGAAAAGAGAGAGTTTGGAGTTTTGGATCTTGATTAGATATGACTGTTTCTCCTCAATCCATCTTAAGTTATTTGCAGGGCAACTCTTCTTTACATCTGAAGACAGAAGTCCCCAGCGCACTCAGGGCATGTAATTAAGCAGGACTGTTCTGAGCAGGCAGTGCCACTGAGCAGCACATCGGCACTGACTTGAGTGCATTGACCTATTGTGCTAGCAGTAAATCTTCTTTTAACTGTGAACTTCACTTCTCTCTCTTCAAGATGGTTTCCCTCTCTGCTCTGTAGAGTGTGTCCTTTACATCCACAGGAATGCCAGAGGCTGAGGCACAGTCCTCCACTTGGCATTCTTTGTAATCTGTATTACTGGCTATTCATTCAGTACCACCTTTGCTATTACTTCCTTTATGTGACTGTCCACAAACATTTTATAAAGTGCTCTGCTTAAATACTTGCTGCATTGCTCAGTATCGTGACACTGCTGTTCTTCTGTACACTTAGCCCCAGGTGTTCCAGTCAATTTAAATATTTGATGTAATTTTCAACACATGCAAAAATCCATGACTAATTTAAACCTCACAAATTTTTCTTTCATCAAAAATGTAAATCAAATTTCATATGAAATAGAATTATGCTGCTTATTTCAGACTACTTTCATTATTGATTTTTTTTCTTCATTAACAATTTAGGTCTCAAACATAGTAGCGGAAGATGTTGCTTAATATATTCAAAGCTTAATCAGTGTAAACTGCCTTGGAAACAAGTATGTACTCTATAGATATTGATCAAGTTACAAAGAGTCCAAGGCTAGAAACAAGAAGGATGGAAGGATTTATTTCTGCTTCAGAAATTTTTCAAAGTTTAATGTCAATTTTAGTTCACAAAATAGGACAGGATTCATGGAACCTTTTTTTATTATTGAAAAAATGGATAATTGTGTGAAAGTATGTTTATTATACATATAAAATTATACATACAGATAAATGAAATTATGGTTAAGTTTTCAGGCTAGAATTTGTCAAAAGTTAACAAGGCAATGCTTCTGATATTCCTCCAGAATATACAAGAACAAAGACCAAGATTTTGCCCTCTTTAATTCAGAATCTAAATATTTGACAATCCATTTAAATGAGCTCATAAAACTATTAGTTACTCTACTGGCAGTGTTTCTCCACAGCAACTTTTATTTATATATATTAAAATTCAGAAAATGTTTCTGAAATATGGTTGCTCATCTATCAAGTGAGCTAAAAATTGTCACATGGGAATTTTCCTGAACCTCTGTTGAAATGTTTAAAAGTTTTGCATGATGCCAAAGAACTTTTACACAGCATATCTACAAAAAGATTAATAACTTTTAAAAATCAGGCCCTACATTTTTTAAAATAAATTTATACTTGAAATTATGTGCAATATATTTGTAATCAGAAATATAGATACCTTTTATCCAATAAGTACCTCATCTTATTGGTTTCACCTCAAAACCATTTAGCTTTGCAGTTCTCTTAGGTAAGTTGCTCTCTCATTGATACACTTTTTCAGATAAGAAGGTTTACATGAAAAATATTGAAAATAATATTGAGGTAATTCCATTGCCTTTTTTTTTTTTTTTTAAATTTTTCTGAGATCACAGTAAAATATAATTTAACATGTTTTGATATAATATGAAACAGAGTTCTGTGGGTGCCGGGGTTGGACTGGGACTCGAGACAAGTTTTGATCAGTGGAAAGACCAGGAAACCAGGCTGTAGAAGAGGAGCTATGTGACCCTGAGTGTATTTCTTGTTGCAGAAAGAAACAGCAGACGTGAGATAAGGCAGCTGAGGTTATTTGTTGTTACCCCTAGCCAATTGTAATTCCCCCAGTTATCTTTTAGACATACTCTTCACCATTTCTCTGTATCTTGCCCTACCCCATCTCTAAGTTTTACATATACCACCCCTATTCCACCCAACTTCTTCCCTTTCCACAAGAGACCCTTTAAAAAGCTTCCCTCTTATCTAATAAAGCAGTTTGCCCTTTTCCACTAACCCTGCTGTGTGTGTGATTTCTCTTTGGCCCGGGAACAAACTGCTTCCCCCCCGCTCCTAGGAGCGGCCTTGCCGAGGCACAGTAAGGGATCTCCCGCAGACTCGAAGCTACCCTCGAACCCAAACTGGGTCATGTGGGTAAGAAAAATGTTGTGGTAATTTTTCAACAAATTGTAATTTGTAAATATCTACAGTTAAGTTAAAATAAAAAGTAATTCACATTTCCCTGATTGAAATAATCTATTAACATTTAATAAGAGTTATGATTAGTTATTCTGTACAGTAAAATGAAATTTATTGTTTTTTACTCATATTCAAATTTGCTGATTTCTGTGGTATGGTTAAGGAAAAAGAATAAACCCATTAAGATGAGATTTATGGTTGGATACAGCTTTAATAAACTTGTAGCTGAAACATTTTTAAGTCTTTCTTTTGGAGTTCTAAAGGTATTTGTAATGGTGCAAAATGTTTCAGCTACTTTGTCAACCTTCACAGTCAGAATAAATCTCAGTTTCTCAAGATTGTTCTTCAGAGATGCTATAAATCAACATAAGTCCATGAAGTGCAGTAGAATAAAAGTAGACATATTAGTTGCAGTTCTGACTAGTATGATGTAAGCATGGAGTTTAAGTTTTCAGGCGTCCTGATTATAACTTTTCCCTGAGATCCTCTCTGTTTCACAGTTAACCATTAAGAAGTAGGATTATGCCCCAGTATCTGTGAGAGGGCCTTTTCATGTGAAACAAGTTTATTAACCCAAGTCATTCAGCTGTCCAGGTTCAAGGTAGCCCCCTTAAGAACTTAGTTCCCCTTATCTGATGGGTGTCAATGGAAAGAAAGTGAAAGTTTAATTACAGAAAAATACACTGTTCCAGGTTAGTTGAGGATAGAATTTCGTAACCATATTCCTTAATAATATTATGCTAGGTCACAAGCTGATGTTTAGTCCCTTGCACCTGCTAAGGATAGTATTATCTTAAAAGGAAGAATGGAGTTCTGAATGGAGTTTTTCCATTCAGAATTAGCAAATGAATTATCATATATTATATTTTGTCTTCAGCATTTAAAGTTCTTTAAATCTTAAACCCGAGAATAATTTTATACGCTACAAAGATATGATGAAAAATGTATTTTCATAAAAAACACCCCAAGCAGCAACAGGTTAGTGTTTGTATTCTAGAGCTCCCTCAGACCTCAATAACTCCTCTCATACACGGAGATTTTTGACAGGGTTAAGTTGTAGACATATTTAAATTACATGGACATATTTTTTCATAGCCTTAGTTCATGGTTTAGTATTTCCACAATCAATAATTTTTCATTAAAAGTGGTTCTTCATAAAAATTTTCGTAAAGAGGTGAGAATAATTATATCTTAATGAAAACTCAGATAAATGTGCACAGTGTTGGGATACAAAAATATATACAAACTAGATATCCTCTGTTGACTCTTCTTTCCTCCATGATGAAAATGAGAAAGGAATCAAACATAGCTTTAGAAAAATGTGACAAGCACCTCTTTCACCCTTTAGTATAAGATACTAAAGATGTTCTTTTGGGAACTGTTGTGCATTTTGAAGTAGTAATTTATAGATTCAATTATACAGTAATGAAAAATGCAGTGTCCAAACCTGCTTCAGTATGAAGACTTTTAAAGCCAAATTCTATTATATGTATGATCTCAGTCCAATTAACATTAAAAAATGAATCCATTTTAATCAACAGCTTCCATCTGTTGGTCAGAAGTGGTAAAATTTTATGTATTTAGTAGTTTTATACATTTTGCAGCTGATTTTGTTTAAAAGTGCAGTCACAAAATGTTGCATATTTCATAATAAAGGCAGAACATGGTGAAGAGCGAGAAAGACTGTCAAATGAGACAAACCTCATTATTTGTGTTGGAACTGAGATATGACCTAATTTTACATACAAAATACACATTAGTGCTCCCTCTCCAACCTTCATTTGAAAATAACTGAATTACAAGAAATTAATTACTGCTGAAACATAGAAAGCCAACCCACTGACCCCAAGTAGCCAAAACCACAAACAGGGAGCAGAGCCTGAGGGGAGAGTCACAACAGTTTGTGCAGGAGGGTGTGAGGTATGCTGGTTTGGGATCTACAACTTTTAAAGAAATTTAGACAAGTGGCATTTCAAGATATGTTTAGACCTAAAACAAGGCTCTTGACCTGTGGGTGTGTACATTCTGTTAAATCCTTGAGTATGAAAAGTTTCAGTTAAGAATATATGTTTATATTTTCAGAAATGGCTGCCATTTTTTTAAAAAGACGTAATTCAATAAGTTAGGTTACTTCAGTTAGAAGACATCAAAATATAAAATCGGGCATTTGAAATCTAATGCATTTCTCAGAATGAAGTTCTTTTGTGGTTATTCTATTTTCCACAATGCAATTTTATAACTAAATAATACTTTTAAACTTAAATAATACTTTTAAATAATACTTAAAACTTTGTAAATTGAGAGTATTGAGGTAACTATTGTAAGGGACTATGCCTGACCACTTCCCTGTATTCATGTCTGACAAATGAAATATCTCCTATAATTCTGAAACTTTTGGCCAAATGAATAATAATGATCAGTGATTTGTGCCTGCAAAATTAAATTATGGCTCACCTAAAGCTCACTGTTCAATGTTATGCAGTATATGAAGCGAATAATTAACTGAAAATGTATTTATTCTCATTTCCCATTAATTTGTGGATAGAATTATGTCTCTCAAGTTTAGCAGTAGAATTATCATCCACAAATAAAAACACTCTGTCAATGTTCAAATAATTTGACTGTAGTACACTCCTTATATTTTCAGGATTCCAGTGCTGCTTCATTGATGCCTTGAAAAATCATCAAGCAAAGAATGGACTATTACACTTCCAAGTGGGTGATGATTAAGAACCTTAAAAGCATTGTGATATTTGCATGTATTTAAGACATGAGTGACTACAGAGAAAATTTTATTTTTTTCATCTAAGTCTCAATCTAAAAAGATGATCATTTCAACTAAGAGCTTATACATAGGCAATACAAGATACTGTAGTCATGTCAAGGTGTATTATTTCAGCAATGGCTAGATTTTGGAACACAAGACCCCTGTTAAGTGATCCATGTGAATGTCTATAAGTAACATTGAATGAAAGAACAGTATGCTGTTTTTTCTTTTGCTAGCACAAGTTTGTCATTTTTATTTTTTTTTCTTTGTTTTGGTGTGTGTGTGTGTGTGTTTTGGTGATTTTTTAGAAATAAAATTTTGTTATTTTGCTCTCAGAAGCTATGCTAGAATTATTTTAATAGTCCTATCCATTGGCATGCTGTTTTACATCTTGCAATCCGTTACAAGGAGCTGAGGAACTTCTACTTCATAAACTACAGCTCACGATACTTATTTCTCATGTTACTGAGCGATGCAAAATAATTTCTCTAAGTATTCCAGGAAGTTCCTCCTCCTTTAGCAACACTGCCAGCACAGCCTTCATCAGGGGTACACTCTATGTGGAACTCAATAACCAAGTAAAAGCACTCAAATGATATATGCAATCCTTGACCAGGATTGGCTTCCCAACCTGTGTTTATTGCATTAAAAGGCTGTAGTTACTGTATCTTTTTTTAGTCTCTGATTAGCGTATCATAAAAGTAATCTCTGAGCACTGAAGAAGTGCTCATAAAACTGAACTTAGGTCAAATTCTAATTCTATTGGAGTTTTCTGGAAATATATTTGAAAGTTGTATGATTATTTCAATGATAGTTATTTTTTTATGTGAAATTTTAGAGATATTTATTTATGTCAGATATATGTTTATGTTTTAAAAAATAAATACTTGAAGATGGGTTCACAGGACTTGATCAAGAAAGTGGAAAGTAAGAACTAAGAGTCTTCAGAAAGAGACCACAGTTTTGCAGTTTCTCTCAGGCATTCCCTGTTCTTTGCTTGACTAACAATTTTTTATGCACAAGTCTGAGTGTATGACTTGATAAGTTTTGGGAGAATTTAAGGTTTTATTCAGTTCAGATCTCTATTGAAATTCTCATCAAGTTGCAGTACGAAACCCAGCCCACCTTCCTTAATCTCATAGAATTACAAAATACACTTCTTGCACAGTATGATGGAAGTCTGTGAGAAATCTCACCCAAATATGTGTTCCTGCATCTGGATGAATATTTCTGGAAAGCTGTTGTAAGTCCTTTCCACCATGTCTGAAGAAGCCAATAAGAAACGAATATTAGTCACTCCTTAGGTACAGCTGTTTTTCCTCTGCAGGAAATAGATAATAGCTTTTACAGTGACATTTATTTCTCTACCACCTTTTCTCTGAACGTTTCTATCCATTTTTTCCTCATCCTAAGAAGCCTTGTATCATTATGCTCTATGGTCACTGGGGACTGAACTGGCTGTGTAGATCTGATTAATTTCCACTGCTATTGGATGACGCCAGTTTCGTGACATTTATGTTCACACAAGTCAGCTTTGGCTTTTGGGTAGTGACACTTCTGAAATTCCATGAGGATTTTCGAGGACTACGGACTCTGGAGAAGGAAAAAAAATAAAAGGGATGCTGATTGTTTCCAAACATTTTCCATTCCTTGACTTTTATGACAAAATACTTGTAAAATTGCAGTACCTGTAAAAGAATTGTTATTGAAGGACAAATCAAGAATACTTTCTAAAGGAGCTGAAACATTTAATCTTCAAATGGCTGCTTCTAGAGTCTTGCCAAGAGTCACCTAGAAAAGATAAATCTAAAAATATAATTACAGGAATAAGCAATCCTAGGGCTTTTGTACTACTAAAAGAGAAATTAAGCTGTGTTACCAGTCAGACAGAAGACGTGGAAGCTTTGGGATCAGGTGGTTTAAAAAATGAGCAAAAATTGTTTATCTCAAAGAACAAGATTAAAGAATGTGAGCTTTGAAGCGTGTATCCAGTTTCAAGTCCTTAGCAGTATTTGTATTCAGTAATAAAGGCTACTTAAAGTATCTCTCAATCTAGAGTCTGGTGACTAACTATTTGGCAGGTACTAGTAGTAGCTCAGTGGTGAGGCAGTCTTTTGCACCCAAGATATTACTGTCTTTGGCTTGTTGGAGTAGGTGTCTTTTTTTTTTAATGTAAATTCTTGTGTGACACTTGTATCCCTGATGTGAAAAATACTAGACTAGAAAATGGCCCCGCACATCTTAGTTAGAAAAAATTTTATAGAACATCATTGATTTGGGGTAACTGGATCTTAGATATGTCGAGGAAAGTTAAAGTAAAAAAAATAGTGTTAGTAGATCGTAGAAATCCACATATGACTTCAGAAAGGTACTGCCCCATACGTGAAAATTGCTGACCCTCATCAGAGCTGTGGTAACACCTCCTTTGCCCATCTTAGCTTAAAATTGTTTAAAGACCAATTGTTTCCCTTCAGATACAGAGGTGCACTACAAGGTCTCTTACTGGGGCTCAGCTAAGGATTGAAGCTTCCATTATACAAGCTATAACCTTTTAAGGACAACTTAACCTGAACAATCCCTACCTTGTGCTCATGCCTATCTACTCAAAATTTTGGCAATTTGGATTTTGAAGCTTCACTTGAGACCTGTTTTTTCTTCCTAGAAGTCTCAAGATTGGCAGCACTGTGAGTAAATGTCCTTCTGTGACTGGGTAGTGTCTTCATAAAAAAACCAAGATTTAACCATAAAAGAAACACTTTGGATAAATATATCTTAACTGCTTTTCAGCACTCACCTCTGTGACAATTAGTATTGTGAGAAGATAATCACATTAAGAGAAAGGCAGAGCGAGTCTTCAAAACAAAGCTAGGCTTACTTGCAAAGAGCATTAAAATTGGAACAAATTACTCATTTGTGAGGGCTGAAGAGAAAGTGCAACAGTGTACTGAAAAAAGTGGATTAACTTCTGTAGGCAGTATGTTAAAAGAAATTAAATTGTTTTCTTGGATGGAATTCTTATATCTGTTATTGTTACAAGATCAGTAAAACAGATAGATAAAACAGATAAAACAGATAGAAAACAGATATTTCAAATGAGGCCTGGAACTTCTGAGTAATATACAAATGACCATATATCTACTTTACAGAAGAAAGCTGCTTTCAGTCTTTCAGACAAAACACCATTCAAAACTTATGTAGATACTTATGGAAGTATCTGTAGGGAAGGTGCCAAGAGGATAAAGCCAGGCTCTTCTCAGTGGTGCCAAGCAATAAGACAAGAGGCAACAGGAAGAAACTGATGCACAGAAAGTTCTGCCTGAACATAAAGAAGAACTTTACTCTGCAGGTGAGCATGCACTGGAACATGTTGCCCAGAGAAGTTGTGGAGTCTCCCTCGTTACAGATGTTTAAGAACTGTTTGGACACAATCCTGTGCCATGTGCTCTAGGATGATCCTGCTTGAGCAGGCAGGTTGGACCAGATGACCGGCTGTGGTCCCTTCCAACCTGACCCATTTGGCAAAAACATTAAAGAAAAGCATTTTCTTATTTTGACTTCAATGATTCCCAATTTAAAAGGAAATAAATGAGACTTGAACTTATAGTCATAAAATAGATTAGTATAAACACACAAATACTAATAAAACATAGTAACCAGAAATGGAACTGGCAGCATTTAATAGCAATATACATTCTCGAATTTTGCTCAGGGCTCAAAAAACCCAATTATTTATATGCATGGTCTATTTACACATACAATGATTTTCTGAAAAAATAATTATTTCAGGTAATATAAAATCTTGTTCACTAATCATGTATAATAACTTGAGTAATAACACAAATAAGAAAAAAACCCAAAACAAACAAGAAATCCACAAAGCACCAACTGAAACCCAAATCAGTCTGTTTAACTCAACCTGAAACCAAAAATATCCTTAGTTTCTGTTCAAGACCTTTCTTCTCCCTCTCCTTTAGCTCCCATGCATGCTACTCTCAGCTCTGATGTGGTGATTTACTTGACAACATTCATTTGGAAAATGGAGGAAAAGCAAAAAAAAGAAAGCAACAGTTTGAAAAGTGGAAAATTAAAACCTGGGGAAAAGGCAAAGCAGAGACAGGGACACCAAAGATTCTTGAAAGTAACCTCTTTTGAAACTAGAATGCCTCTTAAAAAATATTATCTCGATGAGTATTTTGCAACTTTCATAAGCAGTGTTATAATTACAATTAATTTTAATATGAATGGACCACATTCATTAACAAGAGGTTGAACGTGTCCTTAAAAGACAGCTCATGAAATTACAGTGTTTCATTTCTGTGTTAGTCTGATCAAGGACCACATTTGGACTCCTTTGTATTTAAAAAATAAATCCATTATTATTGACAAGGGATTTAGGAACACAGATTTATAAATCTTACATGCAAAGATGATAAAATATGGAAGTGTTTGAATATGAAGATAATTACTCTTTTACAATTTTATGCTATCATTACTATGTGTGTATACCTTATCTGACTTTTGCTATGGTTTTTAAAATCAAGACACACTACAGAGCCAAAGAATAAGCAGTTTGAGGAAATGCTGAAGAAAAAACATACAAAGCAGTTCATTTTATCACTATTTCTTTTCTGTGAATAATGAACCCCATGATGTTGCAGAGATATCTGTTCGGTTAAAATCCTTGAACCATATAGAATACCAATCATGACCATGATCAGGTGCCACCATCTGATCAAATACATATTTGGCAAAGATTATATAACTTACAAGTGAAGAAACAATGGTTTGCGGTTTTTCTAAAGGAAATTTGAAGGTTTTATTTCTTACTTTCTAATGTTTTGTAAGTTTTAAAAAATAGTCATATAATTTTATGCTATTTTAAGCTTAGTAGCTGTAATTTCATCTTGCCCATGGAGTCATATAATCTTAATGACATTGATCAGGCAGCTAGACAAAACAAAAAAACCCTGTTCTGGAGATGGAAATGGTACATCTTTCAGGTCTATTGATTATATTTCTCAAACTTTTAGAAGACACCTATATGCCATGTAACAGTATATACTTTTATGGTGAAAGCAGCTGCACTTGTAAATGTAGTATTTCTTTCAAAAACCCAACTTTCATGCCATTATAAAAACACATGTAGATATTTTTCATCTCTCTTCAAAGCTGGGAATCATGGCCAGATTACTCGTTGATGCATTTAGGTGTTGTCTGACATCATCTTTTTTAGGGCTGAGGAGATTTTTAAATCAAGAATTTCATCTACTCATAAGAGCATTGGAAGGGAAACTGCAAGCAACAACAGGTCTTTGAGTAGAGAAGCAGAACTACTTCCTGAAAGCTTTACACCTGACTCAGATTTCTGCTCATAAGAAACACAGTTCCACAGTCACATTTGGAAAAAGCTGTGCTGATTTCTCTTCCCAAAGGAGGCAGCTACAACAGGTCCTGTGCTTTGCTCCGAGAACAAGACTTTTTAGAGCCATACTGCTTCCTGACCATTTTACTGTATGCTGTACCTACTGCTCAGAGATGCTTAGAAGACAAGTTTTTCTCATAAACTGCATTTCTTAGTGAATTTTGATATTTTCATGCATTGCAACCTCCAGCACCTTTTCCTTCTACTTCTACATTCACTGAAAAACAGCCACAGTCAGATAGGTTTTATATTATTTTTATTCCTATTCTTTTTAGATGCATCTTTTGTCAGGAAGAAATAATACCCCCTTAGGTTAACTGACACTGAAAAGATAAACAATAATTCCTCATGTTACAAGGATCCTATTTGATTTAAAAACTATAGCATTAATAGTCTAGATATTTCTGTGTTAGTGTATGTTTTGTTTGCACTAAAATATATGATTAGGTAAATTAACTAGTGTTGAATGAAATAATCAATTTTCCATAAGAACAAAAAGAGCTTAGTAAAATAGCCCTCTGCAAAGGAATGGGCTATATAGGACAGTGAGTCCAAAACCCCATTAAGCTGAAGTGAAAATATTGTTCATGTTCTGTTCAGTGTAAACCTGCATGTTGTTTTACTGACTTGTTTATTTTCATCCCGAACAGGTTCTTGTACTTGATGGAATAATTTTCAATGTCTGTTATTTGTAGGGCATAAATTTAATAAAACAATAATAAAACTAGTTTTAGCTTTGTAATTTTTCCTCCGCTGCACCAGCCTGGAGAAAGATCTCCACCTCTAGCTGTGACAGCTTTCAATTGCAAACATCTGTTCTGAAAAACTGTAGCAAAACCAGAATTGTGACAGCAGGCAAAGAGGTTGTAGGTCTATTTGAAAGGCTCAGAGGCACTAAAAGAAATGGGAGAAAAAGTCACAAAGCACGCAAAACCAATTCTGCTGGCTTAGGTCACAAATATAAGTATCTTGTCTATATTAGCAGCTAAAAAAATTACAAATATAGAAGACTGAATTCAGCATGTGTGGTAGTTTTCATGCAGTGTCAATCCATAACCATTTGTGTCTTGGAGGCTTTCTGAGCAATACCTCACTTCTGTGTATCACTGGATTTCTCTTCCTTACACACATCTAGTCCATCCTTGAACTAGTTTAAACTTTTGACTTTCCAGAGTGGATACTGTAGGAGGAATAATGACATTATTAATCATTATTATTAATAATAATAATTTCCAATTATTTGACGCCCTTAGTTTTTACACATTTCACTCTTTCACCTCTTTGACTTTGTAGACTTATTTCCCTTGATTGCTTGATGGTCCTAATTTATTTAGTTATTTCTTGGTTGCAAGAAGGAAGGTCCACCCTTGTGATTGATATAGAGACCTTCTTGAACCTTACCTTTCAAACTATTGTTATATCCCTGAGATAGGGAACCAGTATTTAAGTAGCAAGCAAAACATAAATTGATTCAATGACACAATAATTTTCTGTGTTTGTACTTCATTTATCTCTTAATAATTACTGACATACGGTTTACTTTTTTTTTTTACTCAATTTTCATTCTCTAGAACGACTTGGAGAAACATTGACAAGGAATAAAGTTGTTGAAAAGATATGGAAGAACATGAGGTCTTTGAGGCTTAAGAAAGGTCTCGTTGACTAGCAGACAATGACATGGATAAATATGGAAATTTTAAGTTTCCTGGCAGAAAAGAAGCTAGTTGTTCTGAGGACACTAGATCATATTCAAACTTTCACATTATGGTTTGTAACTATGTTTCATTCATACTGCTGTAGAAATGACAAGCTGCTGCAGCATTTGAATGCAGAAACAAGAAGACTGCTGTATCTGGCCTGACCCTGACAGTCCCATGGATCAGTTGTAGAGCAGGACCCTTAATGCTTACTTCATGGATGATATTGCTTCAGAAGCTATCCCATTCTCACAAATTATAAAGTAGTCCTAGACACAATATTGCAAAGCTATTGCATTCTAAGGTGTTCAAGCCCATTGACAATGTGATATTATCCAAACAGCATCAGAGCTGAATCAGTAGCAATCCACTCTCTGAGAAAGTATGGTGCAGTATTGCTAGCAGGTGTTTTGAAAAATGTCCCAACAACTCACAATAGTGGTTAAGCTTCAACCAATATTTACAGGTATTTTCCTTCCCTCACCAGTAAAGAAAGTGCACCATTTAATAATCTTTTGATTAATAGATTACCAATAGATTACTTTATTGCTGTCCTAGTCAGAACAGCTGGGACCAGTTCATCACTGTGTGGGTGTAACCCAAACTATGTATTCCACACCCTCTATGCCATTTCCCAGAAGCTATAGACCATCTGCAGCAGCTGCCCAGAGCACCCCTGACCCCTCAGGCTGTGCTGGGTGTGAAGAGGCCTGTGAGATAAGAAGATGTTCCTGCCCTCACACACAGCCACCCACTGTGGAAGTCCCTGTCCTGGGAAAAGGGGCTGGGCATTGCTGCCTGAACCTAAAGATATATGATCTTGGGAGTCTTGGGACTGCTTGTTCCACTGGTGGGATCGTGAGGAGGACCAGAGCCTCGACCGGACTGGGACCATCGCTCTCAGCTGGACTGCAGCCACCACTTCCAGCCAGATTGCAGCCACTACTTCCAGCCAGATTGCAGCCACCCCTTCCAGCCGGACTGCAACCATTGCTGACATCAGCAGGTTTTTCTCCTCTCTTTTTGCTTTTTGGACTCAGAGGGACCCATGGGGGGTTCAGGGCAGGGGCTGAGGAACACCATTCTCTTAGTGCCCCAGGGTGCTGGGTTTGTGGGTTAAAATCAATTGTTCACTTGTAAAATATATATTATGTTAGTGTCATTAAAATTGTCATTCTGACTTTTAATCTCCTTTGTTGTGTTTATTTCGCCTGCCGGTTTGCCTTTAAACCAGCACACTTGCCCTAAAATTGCTCAACCCTTGTAAGCAGAATTTAAAATACTGTCCCTGGAATGCAGTGGTTTTTATAACTGCTGGTTCTAGAACAGTTGTCTAAAGCTTGCTGTATAGAGCTCTCTTCACTTGTGTTGAAGGTAACTTCCCTTAGATGTCCAAAAGCACTCCTGAAAAATGCATAGATTGAGAAATGTGATGCATAAGGCAATGATTGTTGACGGAGGGGTTCAGAACAAACTCTGCTAATGACCAATGTGATCAACAGTGTTCCATTTTATTTACATAAGCTGCTTTTTTATACACTCATGATCACTCTTAAGCTATTGGATCCATGAACTAAACATGCATTACTAACACACTTTTAATTGGGTTACTACAGGTGTCCACGCAGTGTGAAATAATTTTTTACTTTCTGGGACTCCTCCCTTATTTTGGCACATTTCTCTTTGTTTCAGCCCTGAAGGCCTGTTCAGCATTCCAACACTGTCTGTGCCTGGTTATGTTAAGGCAGGGCCTACAGAAATGCAGGATGGATTGCTCACCACAATCCTGTTCTCTCCACAAATGATGAAGCAAGAGTTTAACTAGCTGGTTCTGCTACTGTAGCTTTTGCAGATTTGAAAACTCAACTTGAAATATGATCTAGTAGTGGTCAATAACCTAGCCCTGACTGTAGAAGTGGAGCTCTAAGTGGTACTTAGAAACTCATTCTCTGGGCTTCTGTAGATAATTACCAACCAATGACTGTTTGGGCCAAATGATATATACACTGCTTTGGACAAAAAAAAAAAAAAATCTAAAGGGATGTTTACATACTTCAAAGAAGTACTGTAAGATTTTAATCCTCTAAAGTTTCAAAGTGTTACTATTTTTAAATATTTGTAAACAAATATGAGTGCACATATATTCATCAAACCACTTTGTTATGGCTTCTGTATAAGTAAACTTTTTGGTATGTATTGCCTTGATGCTGTTTTTCTGAGGGGAAAACTAGTCTCAGAATATTCAGTTGGAGTTGGATACGTCATGATAATTTTTTAGTCCTAAATTAGGGCTTGAATTCTGGGTACTCAGAATTCTTGGAAGGTCAGGCAGTGGGGATGTCTGACATGAGACTACTTATGGAAGAAGGGACTATCATGAGAGCACCAGCTATCTGTATTTGTTAATGACAAATTCATGTGAATGAGCTACAGTAAATGAATATGCCACTGGCTCTCCCCATGATTAGCTGGAATACTGAAGAAAGAAGTCTATTTCTTTAAGGGCCATGTGTAATAGACTACTCACAGGTCAATCAGAAGGGCCGTGAGGCTGGTGGGGAGCTTTCAGAAAAGTCATCTTTCTACAAAGTAATTGCCTTTTAGGGGGAAGTAGTTAATAGCAATCTCTTCAACAACACTGGAAAATTACTTTTTAAAGCTTGATTTGGTTAGAATTATGTTTTATTTATCATTTTCCTTTATTTATGTTTATTATTTACAACCTTATGAGGTTGGAAAACCATTTATAATCTGATCTGAAAATCAGGGTTCCACTTCAGGGAGAGGAATAATGATTATTTTCAGACTACAGCTTAGGATTTAGCTCCTGCTACTGTTTTGTATCTTGTTAGGCTCTCTGAGAAATTTTTGTATGAGAAAATACTTCAGCATTTCACATCTAGACAAACATTACCCTACAGGACATTCAGGCATTAAGCATTTGTTGGAAGTTTCCACTTTCATTTTTCTCAGTCTGCCCTGGGAGAAGATATCAGCATCTGTTAATAAAATAACCATGCTAAGTAGAACACACAGTTGACACTAACATCAAATTGTTTTTTTATTGGCACTACAGAGGTGTTCTAGTATAACAGAAATAATAAGGGTTATATTATTGAAGTGCTCTAGTTTTCTTTTATCCTGGAGAGAATTTCTTCAGTGTTCCCTGTGAATGGAGAGGCTATTTTTTTATTGAAGATCTCAAAATTGCATATTGTTAATCCAAACTAAGTAATTTGTGGCTTGGCTTTCCACAGGGAACTGCCCAAGAGCATCACTGCCCCTGCCACCCCATTCTAAAGCATGGAATCAGGGTTGTGTACAGAGCATCTAATACATACACATTATCTGGGTCCATATACTGAGGATTCTTAGGAATTTTCTAGCTCTACAGTTTGACATGTGTTAGTAATCACAGCAACTTTTGGTGTAATCTTTTTATGAGCATTTTCACCATTATCATGTAAACAAGCTCAAAAGATTCAGAGCAATGGGAATTCAGGCCCTTTATCTAAGAAAAAGTGAGTTCAACATGGAATTATTTGGGATTAATACACCTTTCTAATTAGCTCAGCAGAGGATTTATTTTAAATTAACACTGTTCATCAAAAGATAAGTTTTGTGGTTATGGTATTATAAATGGTGTACAGTCATAAGCTAGGTCTGTTAGTGGCACGAAAAAACACTTCTGCTTTGTAAAAATGTTAACCAACTAAGCCTCACAACTCTGTTTGATTTTGTTGAAAAAAATAGAAACTAAGCCAGTCGTTAATCAAGAATGATTAAAATGATTTCTCTTAAACACAGCTGCCATAATCTAGACTTTGATGATGCTTTGCATAGTTTTTATTAAATACATTTAGATACGGAATCAACAGCTACTAGTGCATGCTGTGAAGTCCAATCCTTTATGAAAGACATATTTCCATAGTAGAAGAAGGTTCAACATAGCATAGCTCTGTAGTAATTGTGCTGTTCCCATTGTTATTAGTGGATTATAACCTTTTACCAACTTAGATATGTAAAGGCCAAAGGATTTGCCTGGCCTTGTCTAGACTTGTCTGGTCTTATTTTAGCTATTTGTAGCTGAAGCAGCAAATTGTGCAACAGTTAGGTGACTAGAGCTTAACTTGCCTTAAGTGATTTTATTTCAGATTTTTTCAACTAAATAGTTTCACCCTGAAAAAATGATACCATACAATGTAAATGTCTAAAAAGGCCAAAGTTTTGAATCTAACAACTGTCAGGTACAACCCTCAGAATAGTCATAATAGTTCTTCTCCAAGCAGATGCCTTAAAGTCAAAAAATGTTTCTCCTGTTCACAGGAATAACTTTGGTTTACAGAACAGTTTGTTAGGAAAGGTGCACAGCTGAACCTGCTGTGATGGCTGAACTTCACCAGAGCACGTGTTCACCAGACATGGTTGATAATGCTTTAAAACTGTGACTGTTGCTGAAATGAAATTGCAAAACTGCACAGCTGCTTCTGCGTCCTGCCAAAAATACCACGGGGTGGGAACAGTGGGTTTTCTGGGCAGATCTTCTGACTTACTCTGATCCAGTACATCCTCTTCCTCGCCCGAACTTTGATATTTTTTTCTGTGTCCTGGAGACAGCTGCAAGTGGCCAAACATATTGGAATTCCCTGATACTGAAGAGAGACATAGAAAACAGGGTTCCTGTGGGAGAAGGTCAGGAGCCAATGGGCAAAACTAGGTATTACTTTAATAGATTTTTCACAGCCATGAAAGACTGAAAGGGAGAGAAGGAAATAATTGCCTTTGCTCTGAGCAGGTGGGTTAAGTCACATTGCCTTGCTCCCACATTTTTCAGCTAGGAAAACAAAGTCCTGGACAGCACTGTAGTGCCAGCCCTTGCCAAAACACACACTGAGGGTTATTTGCTGCATGCACAGGAGCACATTATGCCCAAAGCAAGCTAAATGCATCCCCCCTGCCCCAGGCACACACAACAATGAGTCTGTTCTGGTGAGGTCTGAGAGAAAGACTAGTGACATAGAATACCTGTGGCAGATTAAACGTTAAATCAGGAAGGAGGCTATAGGTATATTCTGACCTATTTTCGTATTGATTTAAAAACCCCAAATAAACATCACTTATTTTGAACAAGGTTATTTTAGATTTAATGAGATTTCTGTGCTCAGATCTCCCCAAGGCACTGTATGCCAGGCAGTAATCAATGACTGACACAGATGTGTTGGCAAGCAACCTGAGCTGCTCGACCAGAAATCCTCATGCAGCCTCCTTCCTCTACCTTTGGACAGCTGTTACCTACACAGGCAATCCTGTACCACTGCTGCAGTCTGAAAAGTGAACAACTGCTTGCTCTCTGGCCACACATGACTTGGGAGCAGCCAGATGTGCCCTTTAGCTCTCATTTATTTTTGGTTCTTAAGAACTTGATAGGGAGTGTAAATAAAACACATGTAATACAGATTGTTCAGCAAGTGGTTGCGTTTTAAGTGTCTGAGGAAGCTTCTCTGACTTTTAGTTGTGAGAGACAAAAGTACTTACATCCTTTGTTACTTTTCTTCTTGACTATTCCTTTAAGTGTTGTACATCGTACCCCTCAATAAAGACAGGTTACTGCATCTCTCCGTAGTTCAAGGATCCAGACAAGGACAAGCACAGCAGGGCTCTAAGGATATTAGAAAGTATATCCCAGGCCAGGTCTTCAAATCTGTAGTAACCATCTCCTTTGGCAGGAACAACTCATCAATTACTTTAAATTATATTTAGGGCCATAACGATGGAGGAACCTATATCCCATGATGTGTTGCTGTGGTCTTGTTTTTTCAGAGAAGTGTTTTCTTGAACTTTTCTTCATTTTAAGAATTACTATTAATAGTAATTGCTATTAATCAATACCATATGAACCCCTTCCTATTTCCTTCTATGTCTTGTTTTCTTAAAAAAAATAAAAAGGAAAGAAAAGTAAAAAAGTTTGAAATAAAAATTTTCAGCATTTATCTTGAGCCTTTCCATCAGTCTTTTTAATATAATGAATGACAGAGGAAAAGTGTCATTGAGAGACAGGTGATTTCTTCAGTTTTAGAGAGCTGAAATGAAATCTGTCCCAGTGTGGTGACCAGGTAACAAAACCCTGCTTGACCTGCAGCTACAACACTGGGGGTATTGGACATTTCTCAGGCTTGTATTTGGGAACTTCTCCAGGTTAAGCATCTCAGAGAACCTTCTGTTAAATATGTCTGAACCTGACTTTTTTTGTGGAAGTAGCTGTCAGAGAGTGGATTAGAATCTCACCAGATTGGATTGATGGGTTGAATAAATCATGTTGTCTGGGAGGGGGTCGGAGGGGAAGGGCTAGGCCTAGGCCTGGAGCCAGCATGACCACGTCCATGCAGAGCACATGGCAGGGGAAGCCATGTGGCTGGGCTGCAACAAGGTCCATCTGGGGACCCACCCACACCACACCCCCTGGAGCCTCTAAGTGGCTGTGGCACCCCTCACTTCTGCTGGGGGGACAGTGAGTGGCAGTGAGCCAAAGGTCCCACCTAGGGGGAGTGACCACAATAGCCAGAGTCTATAAACAGACATGGATGTGGTCTCCATCTCCCCTTGGTTTCTCCCCTCCTGACCTGTCTGTCACTATGTGACCTCCAGATGGTAAATATGTCTCTCTCCTTTCTTTCTGTCTTTATTCTTTCCTTTCTTAATTGCTCTTTCCTTCCTCTTGTTGCAAACTTGTATTTCACTTAAGTTTGGGTTGGTGTTTGTCTAGTATTAAGTGTAATGCTTTTGTGAAGTTGCATGTTATATCTCTTAAGCCCGTTTTGTCAAAATGCCTATTTTCTCACCAAATTAAAAGAAATCTCATAGAAAAAAATGTGTAGTTTTTCTCCAGATGTGAACTCAAGGTACCAAAGAATCAAAAGGCTTTGGAAGAGTTTGCATGGGCAAAATCTCTTGAAGCACATCCCATTAGTTTCAACAAATCATTCTTGTCTTTTATTTCCTGAGGACAGGGAAAAAGGGATAGGAAGCACAGCTTTAGGATGATGCCTGTGCACCTATCTACACTTATCCCAAAGTATAGACCACGTTTTTGAATTTTGCTATTGGAAAAAAAAAAAGTCTTTCAAAACTACTGAAGCTACTTTTGAAAATGCAACTTGGTTATGACAACAACTGGAAAACTCCTGAACTATCAATGTTGTGAGTGTTTTTTTTCTGGGATAACAAATGCATAGAAGTACCCTGGATATGCTTCAAGTTTCATTTGAATAAAAGGTAACAAAGGCATTCCTTTTCCCTCTGGAAAGGAAAAAAAACTATGTCTATCTGCCACAGAAGTAATACAGCACTGACCTGTGATTTTGGCATCCTCTTGGCATCCTCTTTCAGCATCTGTCTCTTCTTCTGTTATTAGAGTTTTTTCTTGTCTCGTTTCCCATATATCAATTATAATAACTTCCTGAACTCCAACATGCTGTCAAATTGCCTAATGCTTTTCTGAGTAGCTGCTCAGTGGGGATACCTGTTTTGAACATCTTAGATCCTGAAGTTCTCTGAGTCATTCTCAAAACACAGCTGGAATTGGTAGCCATGCTATTGTCCTAAATAAAGATATTGGAATGGACTGCAATCTGAAATATATGTGAGTGAACAAAAGAAGATTAGGTGAAAATCTCTAGAGAGTCATACTGCACAGGCTGTATTACAGTACAGGTATGTTGTGAGTTACAATATTTACATGGGTATTGCACTAAATTTTAATGTTCAGCACTGTTAATTCTATATGTTTGTTTCTGCCATGTAGCAAACCTGCAAAAAGAAATATGAAAACACTAATTTTATTAGTGTCATCCTCCTCTTGCTGTGTATATGGCAATAAACCAGAACTTATTCTGATGGCATTATCTGCCATAAGCATTATAAACTGACACATTTCCTAGTATGCTCAGCATTATAATGAACTTTGCATACTGCACATTGATATTCAACCACTGTAAAATAGTTTCATTAAAGGACATTTTGGTGTGCCTTCAGTCATGTATAAATCTAATAAAGAACAATATGCAGACTTAAGTTTTAGTTTGAAATGTCAGTTTCTATTCATAAACATCAGTAAAAAGTATTTGTCCTAATAACATTTGGAGGCAATAAAAATAAGGCAATCTGTGCTTCAGAATGGCATAAAAAATGATTACCCAAAGAACACAATGAACACTCTATATATACTGTACACTTGGTCTTTAAGAGATGCTTAAAAAGCCCAAACTTTGTTGTTTCTCAAGACTCATAAAAATTGTTCATATATAAAAAATGTCTTGCATTATTTCAGTTAATTGATAAACCAAAACTCCAAGTATATCTCATAGTCTTAGTCTTCTTACCCTTCATCTAATAAAGATTTTTGATTCATCTTTCATGGTAGCATAGTAAGTTCAGTTTTTATAAACTTTGTGCTGGAAGAAGAAATTTGAAATAAACCAGAGATTTTTTTGTTCAGTCTAAATACTGGGTTTTGTTTTACAGCCATATGTTTTGAACTGGTATAGTAACAAACTGATCTTGCAGGGAGTTTATGCCGTAGCCTCAAGGCTTCTGGAAACAATGGGCTGATGAAGATGTCTAAATTTGACACTTACTAAAGGAAATAGCTGTTGCTAAATTGAAAGGTATGTTTATTTACTTATTTACTTATTAGCTCATAATCTATAATAAACTTGAAGTTTAAGGAAAAAAGGTAAGAGTAACCATTTTTTATTGTTGTCTCCTTCAGAACACTAACAAATGACAAGTACAATCGAATTATCTAAAATAGAAGGAGTTTTGCCTTTAAAAAATATTTTAATTACACTCACAAACAGACACTGATTTCACATGCATCTAGAGGGTTGGGCCAAGAATACAGATCATGAAATTGTTGTACTAGCTTCATCTTCAGTTCAAAACTGAAATAGATGGTGTTAAACAAAAGACTGTCCTGCAATGAATCTGTGCAAAGGACCAGAGTCCTGTGGAGGGATAAGCATGAAAGCAAGAATAGTCCTTCAGCTGGTAGGCCAGAAAAAACTGTGCTGGGAGTTGAGGTGCAAAGGGCAGAGATAAAGAGGAATGGGCTCACCTTTCTGTCTTCTTCTCTAAATCTTTATTCTTTTACTGTCAACAGTTTGTTTCAAAGCACCTCCTCTTCTCATGCTGCTGCTTCAAAGGGAGATGTTAAACAGCTACTCCCATCATCTATTTCTGTACTTCAGACAGCAGAAATCCCTGCAGTAGGTCAGAAACAGGAAGAATTTTTAGCTATAGAAAGAATGCCTTATAGGGGCCTAACCCTTGCAGCATCTAAATGTATTAATACAACAAGAAGCAGACCCCGTGACTCCCAGCGGGATCTCTTCACTACAGACACACTTACTTTTTTTTTCTTGTCTAGCTCTAGTAGTTTTCTAAATGCTTCTCTTCAAGACATAGAGTAGAACATACTTTGATGACTTCATGATAAAGATATTTTACTGGCTTGAAAGACATCCTCCTCATCATCATGGTTTGGCTTCCCGAACAACAGTTTGGGAAAAGACATACAAGGTTGAAATCTCACAAGATAAAGAAGACCAAGAGCTGAAATTTGCCTGGATGCCAAACTCCTTTAGAAATAACACACAACAACATTTTCTTCATCATCATTTTCATCGCAAAGGGTTGGTGCCAATCAAGTTCATGCAAGAATATTAGTCTTTCCCTGACTTCAGGGCATAATGCAGAGGAACCTCCATAGATTGATAGATCTTCCTCACATTCCTGCTGCAGGCAGGAAGAAAACAAGAAGTTAAGCCAGACAACCACATTAAGACTTTTTCTTTGTTCTGGTTTGTATGGGATTTTTAATTGACTTTTATGATCGTGGGAGTTTTAGCCTTCTCTTTTTGAGACAATTGGTTCTCTGCCTGCTCTAGAGGAAGTCCAGTTTTTGAATTGTGAGTCTAGACTCCTGAGGAAAGTCCGTGCTGGGTTCCTTAGACTGAGGTGTTGCAATGCCTTACTTAGCGCAAAGTGCTGAAAAAAGCACCTGAATAGATCACTTTAAAAAAATATTAGAGTTGAACACCTTTGCATTATAAAAAGAACTACAGAAAGCTACCACTATAATGTTTAACTTCAAAAGACAAACTACATAAATTAATAAAATAGTCAGAAAGACACTGAAGTGAGTTATGCTTAAATTCTCTCAGATAGGCCGTATAAAAAAAAAAAAAAAAAACAAACCACCAAACAAAAAAAAACCCATATGTGAAGAAAAGTCTCTAAAGAATACCTATTTAAAGTCTAAAAAGAGCTAATAAACAGCATCTGATCCATGTGGCTAATTATATTCCCTTATTTTCTTGGTCTATCAGCCGCTTCTTTGTAGGAATATGTTGGGAATATTTTGGAAAATTCAGGCCATAATGTTTATGGGATGCTTTGCACAATCCAGTTTTTGTGACAGGTAGTACAGATCTTGAAGCTACGTGCTGAGAAAGTGGAGAACCTGATAACCAGAACGTAACAGAGAAACAGCTAAAGAAAAGTAAAACAAGGCCATGATAAACTGCAAGGCTTTAAGCGAACAATAAGGCTGCTGTAGCAAACAATAGAGCTGCTATAATAAAGT
>VYXB01002033.1:5149-53933 GCA_013397135.1 Pachyramphus minor | reverse complement strand
CCGCTGCCCGCGCTGCCCCGCCGGGGGCGAGGGGCGGTGCGAAGGGGGCAACACCGCCCCCAGGGGAGGGGACCGGGGGAGGGGACACAGGGAGGAGGGCGGGGAAGGGGCGGAGCACCTTTAAAAGCACTCCCGGCAGCGCCCTGCCCCCTCCCGTCCGCCAGAGCCCCTGAGAGCTTCCCAGGGCTCCGGGAGTCCGTCGTAGCGGGAAGAGGCAGGTGGTGGCTTAGTTCCTCTCCGGGCCACGGTGAAGGCTCCCGGCACGCGCCCGGAGCTGGAGGAGGTCAGGAGGCCCCTCTTGGAGCTGCTTCTTGGTGCCTCCCTGCTGCAGGTACGTGCTGCCCGCACCCTGTGTGAGGCTGGAAGGGTGCCCGAGCCAAGGAGCAAGTTTTAGAGGGAAAGGCTTCCTCCAAACTGACCTCATCCCAAACCTGTTATTGGTACAATCTAAACCTCCTCTTAAAGCATGGGTTCACCTCACTCCCCAGGTGTTAGTTCCCTACAAAAGCATTCTATTCTCATGTTCAAAAGAACTAAAACACCAATTTAGGGTATAAATTAGCGCTTTTTTTCTTTATGGGAATGATGCAGTTGCTTGTTTTACAATAATTTTCTCCCTCCTTTCAATCTCAGGTGTGGTAGTTGCGGCAGAAACTTCTTGTAAACCAGGAGTTGCAGCTCTGCAGGAGGCAACAGTTACTGGAGAACAGCCCGTTACCCAGAGAGGCTTCAAAGAAAGTGAGTGAGTCTTGAGTTAACAGAAGCATTTTATTTGTGCTCCCAGTTGAAGGAAAATGGTGGACGGTTGGGAGAGAGGGAAAAGTTTTTGAAGGAAGTACAGAACTTGCATCTCTGAGGAAGCCTCTTGAGGCAGAAGATATGTTAGGGAATAAATGGAGTGGCTTCAAAATAGCTGTAATACTTGGAAAAGGTGGATTGTGTTGACCAGAGGCTCCAGGGCTGCTGCCCTGCATGTGGAGGGGCAACACTGCCATGGGTCTGTGTGCACTGACTGGGCAGTGTCCAGCAGCAAAAGGAGCACATGGGAGGGGCTCAGTGTGGGGTGCCTGGCTGATTTTTCTGACAGGGGCAAAGGAATTTGGGGGACTAAACCTGCTTGTTCAGGGCAGAGGGGGCCCATTGCCCGTGGCTGGGGAAATGGTTTTTCAGGTTATGTTCCAACTGAAATGATTTTGAGCTGTAGATCAATTTGCTGTAGCCTCCCGAAGTATTTACTGTTGATGAGATGTTGCTGTACATCTGGGGTGTGTTTGTTAGAAGGTGCTGGGGCCTTTCTTTGTGCCCTCATTGTTTCCAGGTGATTATACTCTCCTCGTCAAGCCCAATGGCTCACACCTGAGCAGCATGAGCTGCAGTCACAGTCACACCTGGACTGCATTAACTGATGGTGCCCTGCTGGCAGAGCCTCCCTGAGTTATAGAATTGCCTTTTCTGTGCTGTACTGCAGGTGCTATGCACAAATTCCCTTGGACTGTATAGATTTAGGTTGAATTATAGGTGTGAATTTATAGCAATTCCTACAAAATGGATTTTCAAGTAATTTTTCAGTGTATTTTTCCTCAATGATGGGTTTGGTCCAGGCTATTCTCCCCTTGCTTCTCCTCTTCCATTCAGCAAGTGATGTGATGATGAGTTGCTACCTCTCACATGTCCTTTCCCTATGCTCTGGCTTAATTCCCGTTCTGGAATTTCTGGGGAAGGTGATTGACATGTATGAGCAATTCCTGTGGTCTTGGCAATTTTGATGATTCTGATTCTTGTCTAGTCCAGGATGACTTCCTGCATTTTAGGTCTGTCCTGGGAGCCAGACTGGACTGGCTAAGGACATGCAGGGGAGTTGTAGGATCATTCCCAGCAAATGTGTGGTTGGTTGAGATCCCAGTGTGTCATTCCAGAGGTGTTCTGCCTTCAGCCCAACAGCTTCACCCCCCTGCTGCATTTGTTGGTGGCTCATTCATGCTGCAGGGGAGACCTGCCCTGCCTGGAACACACAGGGCCATGGTGTCAGTACAGACATTCGGTGTTCTCAAGGCTCCCTCCTGCCTGCCAACCCTCTGCTCTCATGGCTCTCAGTAACACCAGGCTTGTGTTCATTAAATGTTGTGAGGTCTTGGCTTTTGCCAAAGTCAGGTGAAAGCTTTTCTTGTTACTGTGAACAAGTGACTGGGCGTGAGCTTTTCTGCAGGCAGCTGCCAGCAGGAGTGTGCCTTGTGTTGCTAAACTGAGTTCCTTGCTAACGACCCCACTGAGGCAAGTGAGAGCCAGGAGCCAGAGCTGCAGTCGTGGTGTTTGCTTTGTCCTTGGAGCATTAGCAGAGATCCCAGGCTGTGCACTGAGTGGGCTCCTGTGGTGCAGGATTGGAGCTCTGGGGTCTTGTGAAGTCAGGGACTGTCTGACACCAGACAAAGCTGGCAAATTACTCCAGCCTGGGATTTCGTCCCAAAGAGCACAAGAGATCACTTGCTTGAGGGACATGGTGAACACTGGAACTATGTGCTAAGGCAGGAGAGCTCTGCAACCCTTGGGCAGCCTTCTTCCCCCCACAGCCCAAAAACTACTCTGGGGGGCCCTGTTATTTACAAGGTATTTTAATACTACTTCAATTCTGACTTGTTGGGACTGAGGGTCTACTGAAAAACTTGTTTACTCGCCACCTTACACCTGAGTGTTGTTAAAACCCTGGGTGCTGAGACAGATCTCCTGCTGGAGACTTGGGAGTTCCGCCTCCCTGAGTGAGCAGCGTGGCTTGAACCCTGCTGCTGCCTTGCTGCAGTGGGATGTTTGCCTGCTCTCCAAGGGCCCCTGAAGGATGGAGCTAAATAAACCTGTGTTATTGATTTCCCATGCTCCGAGTCCGTGGATAGCACAGACTGAGTGCTGCAGGATAGGGGAGACTTCATTAAGGGAAGATTGCTGGCCTGAGGTACTGCCTGTGTGCAGACCTGCTTCTGGAGTAGCAGGGCACTGCCTGGGACGTGGCTGGGTGACTGACTGTTGTTCACAGAGGCCTCCTAGAGCTGAGAAATGTCTCCTGGTCGTGCCCCAGGACAAGGGCTGGCCCGGATGCCCTGCTGGCAGCCCAGTGCCTCCATGGTTCCTATGCCCTGGTGTGACACCCTCCAAGTGCTCCTTATCCCTGAGCTGGGAGCTTTGTTACTCTGCTGAGTAACTCCAGCCATCAGCACTCACTGTTGAGCTGCCACACAGCCCCTTGGTGAGTCCTGGTTCTTGGTGCCTGCTTCCAGCAGTGAGACTGCTGCATCTTCTGGGCAGATTATAGAGAATTGTAATTTTTTTTTATTGGCTCTGTGTTGATGTTTAAACTTTACAGTGTCTCCTTGGTCACATTTGTGAGTTGGGCAGGAGGGAGATGGATGAGATCTTCCTACCTGCCTCCCAGTGTTTAAAGGATGGAATAGCTTGTTTAAATTAATCTTTCTCTGCTGAAGTCCTTGAGCAAATACTCTGCTAGGCTGGAGCCTGCTGTCACAGAGGAGGTCCCTGCTCTTGACAGGGGACATCTCTCAAGCTCTGCTCTCTGCCCTTCTACAGGAAATACTCCCTATTTCTCACTGCTGCTCCAGCCTCCTGTTGGAGCCTGAGGGAATCTGTTTCTGTTCCTCTCTGGCATTTTCCTCTTACTGAAATGTCTCTCACGTGGGAAGGTGCAGTCTCACTTGTTAATTCAAGAGCAGATGGGGAAGGTTGGGGATGTCCTTTTAATTCCTTCAGCTCTGTTTTAGCTGTGACAGTGAAGCTGGCACAGCCCACGGTCTTGCACTGACTGGGACAGTGCTCTGCAGAGGTTTTGGGAGTGGGGAAGGTGCTAAAAGTGATGCTGAATTTGAGATACAACAGCAGGTGTTTGCTGGGTTTGTCTGGGACTGAGGCCTTGGGTAGAAAGTTCCGGGGACCTCAGGGCAGCTCCAGCCTTGTATCATCAGTGTGAGGAAGCCCCTTTTGAGCTGTTTTATTATCCTGTGTGTTGCCTACAATTGGCTCTGAAAATAAAGCTCTAAGACTCAACTGGTGAGTTTTAGGAGCCAGGCACTCCTTGATTTTGAGGCACTGCATGATCACAGCACACCTGTCCTGGCAATCAGCTCCCCAGGTGCACACAGGGGTATCTCCACTGCAGCTGATATGGCAGCACCACAGGATTGTTCAGTTGTGCTCCCTGCATTCCTGTTACATATCCAGGACATTTCCCAGCACTTATTACTGTACACAAAAATCCGTGTAAGGTCTCTGAGGGGCTCTGTCGGGGGTCTCTGGTGGTCACCTGTGCAGCCAGACTGTTATGCCAGACAACTTGTCCATTCTGCAAAGTCAGCTTGGCTTAGCTTAAGTTGTGTCCTCGCCGAGTTAAACTAAGGCAAGGTGCAGTTTTAACTGCTTTGAAGATCAAATAGATTTTTTATATTTGAGGAGAACATGTTGTTTCACCTTATTTGAAACAACAAAGCTTTAAATGTGTTAATGTGTCCTGAGCATGGGGCAGTTTCTCCTTGCAGAGAAACCTCAAAAGTGGCTGTGACTGCCTGACTCCCTCCATTTCTGTGTGCCTGGCTTTGGGAACTGAATAAGGAAAATAGCCTGGACTCATCTTGATAACCCTGTGCAAGGCAGGGTTATTTGCCTCAATTAAAATATCAGCCTGAAACCTCTCCCAATTCTGCTGAGTTGATAGATCTTCCTCTTTTCACACTTCTGCCACCCTGGTTCAGACTGATGGAAATGGAGCTGAAAAGTCTCAGGAGAGAGGCTGTTCTGTTGCTTCCAAGAGCAGAAAACATGGAAAATCTCAGCAGCAAGTTCACTGAACACCTGTGAACAGGGGGAAGATCTGTTGCCAATGAGTTCAACATGGGGTTAACAAGGAACCCCACTTGTCTTACAGCCACTGCTCAGGGAAGTGTTTCTTCCACATCCAGTGCTTAGGTAACCCCCCACTCCTCTGGATGTATGCATTTCCAGCAGAGGTGTTCACATGGATGTGGTTATGGAACAGGATTATTCCTCAGTGTTCTGTGGGCTGGGGCATGTGTGTTGTTGTCAGCTGGAAAACACTGTGGGGGTGGTGGGAGCCTGGGACCAGCTGCTCCTTTCCTGCAGCCCAAGAGACCAGAAATGGTGCAGGATGAAATCAAACCTGCCCTGCACCCCAGCCCTGTGTGCCCCGAGTGCTCATGTGGGCCAGAGCTGGGCTTTCCAGCAGGGAAGCTGTCCTGCTTTTTGGGGACATGCTTCACTGTGTGGAACCTCTGATACACCTGAATGCTGTAGAATGACCTTCCTTGTCCTTCTTTAGCAATTCCCCTTCCACATGCTGTTTCTGTTCCCATGTTTATCTGACCGCTCAAAAATAAAAACATATTAGGAATTGCATCCAGTATTAAATGTTTCCTAGGGACCTCCTTTCTAAGAATCTGGACTCAGCTTGTGTGTTTGTTTGCTCTTTGTTCCTGGCTTCATAATGTGATGAAATAAAATAATTTCCAAGATCTAATTTTGACCTCTATAAAGACAGCAGATGATTTAAAATTGTGGAAGCTTGGGATGGTTTGGATTGAAAGAGACCTTAAAGCCCATCCAGTGCCATGGGCAGGGATACCTTCCACTATCCCAGGTTGCTCCAGGCCCTGTCCAACCTGGCCTTGGACACAGTTCCCCTTGACAGTGATAACTCATCATGGCCAGAGGAGCTGTGGGAAATGCACAAACAACAGTGCACAAGGTCAAAGAAGGACATTCCCTGGTGAGGCACCTGGAGAGCAGCAGTGGAAGGAGCAATGGCACAGATGTATCCAGCTGCTCATCACTGGCCTCAGTCACCTTCCCTGGACACAGGTGTGATCCAGGGGGAGCTTAGTGAAGGCTCAGAGTGGTCCTTTGCCTGAGAACCTTTGGAGTCTCTGATGTTGCACTGTTCAGTCAAACCAAGGGAGGCTGTGCATTCTTTCCCATGGCACTAAACCCAACGTGCCATTGCTTCACAAGCACATGTCACCTCAAGGAGTGCTTGGAATATGGTGTGCCAGGGCCTGTGCAGGGAGGACAGGAATGCTGTAGGTTGAGGCTGGATGTGACAAAAGCAGATTTTTTTGGTTTGGCGTGGGGAGAACTGAGGTTTGTGGAAGGGCCAGGGAAGACCAAGGCTGCCCAGTTCAGCTCTGTGAGCTGAGTAGGCAGAACCACGGGGAGTAAGTGGGGCTGTGGGAATAGGAAGGAAGTGTTGGTGGGCTCAAAAGCAAACTGGGGCTTTCTCCCCCAGTACCCCAGTTTCCTGTGCAGTGTTTTTACTGGAGATGAATGCAGTGGGGAATGAGCTGCATCCACCTCCAGGTGTGGTACAAGTCCCTTTCCTGCTCTTGCTGCTCTGTCCCTCTGAGGTGCCGTGGGCTGGGCATGTTGTCTGTGTGCTGCTGCTCCTCAACCTCTGCCTGTCCTGCCAATGACCTGCCCTGGCCAGGCTCGTTCTTTTCCTGGCAGTCAGGAGCAGCCTGGATCAGCCAGCCCTGGGCAGCAGTGCCTGGCACTGCAGGAGCCCATGGGATGTTTCAGGAGCTGTGGTCCTGCTTGCAGCACTCACTGCACTGTTGGGAAACAGGCACAGAGCCACCAGTGGTGTAAACACAAACCCACTGCTGCCCAGAGAACACTCAATTGTGGGCCTAACCCTGTCCCACTGGCTGAGCAGATAGTTTTTTGGGGTTTTTGTACAAGATCTTGCTGCTTTTATGGTACTGTGGCATCTGTGGCCACTTGTCTCCCTGTGCTGTAGTCTACTGCCCTCTGACTTGTGCAGATCAAGCTGGAGTCACGCTGGGAGCCGTCAGGAATCCTTGGCTTTGTGGTTTGGGCTCAAAGTAGGACACAAAATACACCCCTGCACACCCACTCCACGGTTCTGCTCTCCAGAGGTGGTTGGCAAATACGGGCCTTTGCGGTTTTGAAGGTGTGGTTAATCCTTCCTGGAATGCCGGGGCCCCGAGGGCAGAGCAGCCCCGGGAGCGACCCGGCTTTGGGGAGCCGGGAGTTCACCCTGCTGTGCAGTGTCACAGCTCTTCACTAGAGGACAGCATTACACATGGCAGAGTGTCATCAGCGCAGAACAGCGCTCGGAGAGATTTCCCAGGGATTATGTGCGTGCCAGGAGTAAACTGCGGTTCAGGTTACACAGTAATTCCCTAGAAATCGGGAGCCATCCAATCAGGGGGGGTTTAACACCGTGGCTCAAATCAGACCTTGTCTCCTAAAATATCGGAAGGGTGATGCTGAGGGAGGTAGTCTGCTGGATAGGTAGGGCAGGGAGACGAGGAAGTCTCTCCACTAAAAAAAAAAACCGGGAAATTTTTGCATATCAGAAGTGTTGTAGCAGATGGTGGGATGCTCAGTGGTGAAGGTGAGGGATGTAGGATGGATGTGTCCTGGATGGTGGCCTTGCAGGAGAGAGGAGAGGAGGGGTGATCGGAATAAGTAAGCGCTGCTGCTCCCGCCCCCTCCCATATCAGAGCTGTGTGCAGGGGGCAGGGCTGCTGCTCCATCCTATCGCTGCTCCATCAGCCCGTGTGAGGACAGAGGCTCCCACAGAGCAGGCACTGGGAAATGGAAGATAAGGAGGCTGGGCTGGGCAAAAGGAAGGGAGCTGCAGCTTTGGGGACCACCTTTGTGCAAGCAGGACCTTGGCCCTTGATGTTGTGGCACCGTGTGGCCTCACAGGGCTTGGGCACTGCTCTTCATGCTGCTTGTGTTTGGTTGGGTCTTAATTATTATTTGGTTATTTATTATTTGATTATTTTAGGGGTTTATTCCTTAGGGAAAGCTGCCCTTGAGTGACGTGAGTAAAGCTGTGGCAGCATTCTTACTTACTTCAGGTTTGTTGGTGAGGCAGAGAAAGCTGTTGACTGCCCAAGTCTGAGGGAAGGCAGGACAGGAGCAGCCTTTCTGGGAGGCCCTGCTTCTGGCTGGAAGCACCCTGGGATCACAGAGCTGTGATAACTGTGCTAAATATCAGACAGGCCACTGGATCCAGTAGCTGTGACTGATCTCACCTGCCCTCGGCAGCACCAGGTGGCAAAGCTCATCCCACCTCTCACTGTGACCTCTCTGCAGGGCCTTCCTGCAGTGCTGTCAGTGTTCCAGAGGCTGGGAGAACAGCACCTCTGAGCAAGATTGATGCTCGCTGTCCCTCCCCCTGCTGCTCCCTGATTCAAAGGGAAGCAGCTCTGGAGTTGCTCTGACCTTGGAGAAGGGATCAGGGGAGGGTAGAGAACTTTCACTCCTCATTGCACCCTCTGTCATCTGCTGCTTCTCTGCTTGGGAGTAACAGCATTCCCTGAGTGGGGGATCCTGTGACCCTGCCTTGGCTGGGCCTGGAATTCCCCAGGGACCCACATGGCACATGCAAAGGAAGTTTAATGCCACGAGTGTGGCTCAGCTGGGAGAGCAGAGGTTCCTGGAAAAGTGCAACGTGTGTTAGTAAGTGCAGAAAACACAAGGGTAACTGGAAACGTGGAAGCTCTTATTCCCAGTCTGTTGGGCAGATAAACCCTTTAAGGACATGTTCAAAGGATGCTTGGTTTGTTCAGGGTTCTCTGTTTCCTTTTCAGGAATCTCTGATTCCTGCCTTCTTTGTTGTTTTACAGCTGGAGAACTTGCTACAGTTCCACTTAATCTCTCCTGCCTCGGTGCCACTAACACCTGAGAACGCCCTTAGGATTCCTTCAGGCAGCATTCCTGGCTGTCCAGGCTGCTCCAAAGCACCAGACTTACCTAACTGAGTCCATCAGGTCTGGGAAGGAGGGAATAAAACATGCAGCTGGCTCCCCTGGCACAGTGGGGGAGTTGTCCCCCCTTCTCAGGGACTCTGTGCTACCTCTGACAGCATCCTGTCCCTCTTGAGCACTGGCAAGTGCCACACCTCGGCTTTTGTAGGAGACAAGGATGACATCCCACTGTGTGTCTGGGAATCCTTTGCAGCCAGAGTGGCACAGTGATCTCCACTGCTGATGAGCTGTGGGGCTCTGCCTCTGACTGAAATAACCTTACCCATCTTGGACCTTTCAGAAGCCGCTCCCGGGGAGCCAGTGCCCATCGGCCACCAGAGCCCCTCTCCTCCTTTTCTGCCCACACCGAATTCCTTCATTCTGGGGTCAGGAGCAGGGATTCCTTGGCCTTGTTTGCCTTTAACCTGTTCTGCTTTGGGCCACTTCCCTGCAGCCTCATCACTACAATCCCCCCTCTCCCACCTCTCCCTTTCTGTGTCCCACAGTGTCTGTCACGGACTCAAGTGAATCTGGGGAGTAGTGCAGTTCCTCGGGACTCTGGGAATGTTTTATTTCCTCCGGGGAATTTCCAGCTGCTCTGCTGGTCTGTCTCACTTTCTGGATGACGTTCAGAAGAGCCCGTAAGAGAGGGGCTGGACAGTGCAGCGAGTGGCCCCGGCGATGGAGTGAGTTCCTTTCCCGGGATCTCTGGCTGATCGCACGGAGGGGGCCCCTTGCCTGCCCCAGGGCCGGGCTGCTCGGGACCACAGCTGCTGGAGCAGCCGGAGCGTTGCTGGCAATGCCTGCGCTCCGTCGAGAGAACACTTAAGGAAGTGGAGCTGCGGAAGTGGAGCGAGCCGGGTGCCTCACGAGCTCCGCTCCGAGGAGCGGGTCCCTCCGGAGCCACAGCGGGTGCCTGCCCAGGCCACCTCGGCCACCGCCTGCCTCCCTGGGTGACCTGGGGTGAGGCTCTGCTTGCCCGGAGAGCTGCTGATTTACAATGCAGATTCCTCGCTCCCTGCCCCTCCTGAGCTGGGCTGGGATATAAGAGGCCGTTTGCTCTCCGATGCCAACAGTGGCCATGGCAGAGCGCCCTGCAACGTGAGAGGCACAGATAGAGCAGAGGGGCCGAGCAGGAGCGGAGTGTGCAGCTGCCCTTGCTCCCGGAGGCTGAGGAGCACATCAGCGGGACCATGTCCGTGCTGACCCCCGTCCTGCAGCCCCCCGAGGTGAAGGAGTACCTGTACAGGGGCGAGCGCTTCATCAAATGGGACGATGTGAGTACTGGGGCTTGGCTTCCCCACACGGGGTGTGTGGTGACCCTGAGACACCGTGGTGTGGTCAGGGTTTGTGGGGAGACTCGGTGTGCTGGGTGGGACGTGTTGTGTCCCACCTGAGAGCAGAGATCCCTGCCTGGGGAGAGGGAACTGGGAAGAACAGGAGAGCTGTGAGGGCTAAGATCAAGGGCATTGTGTCTCTGAGGGGTTGGGGATGTGGCGGCCGCACCTCTGATTGGGGACGATGGAAGCAAACGGAGTGAGTGTGCCCTGGGTCTGTGTGTGCAGCACTGGGATGGGACCAGGGTCCGGCCCTTGGGGAGGATCCCGCTGGGATCTCCCTGGGGTGAGAGGCGCCTGCTGCACTTGGGTTGTCCGGAGGAGCCTGAGGGGTAGGATCTGCTCCAGAGCTGAGAGGGCTCACTGTGCTTTGCAGATAGAGAGGAAATCGGGCTCCAAGTTGCTTCCTCTTATGGCCCTGTTGCCTGAGTGGATCAGGGGGCCATGGCCTCCCATGCCTGCCCTGCTCCTGGCTCTGGGAATTCCCAAGTGCACTGTGGCAAAGGGCCTGTGCTTTGACAGGGCTGGAGCCTCAGGGTGCTGCAGGAAGCTGCTGCTCTTTCCAACTGTGTGTCCTTTTTACCTTCAAAATTGCTGGTTTGCAGTCCTACCCTCCTGTGTGAGGGGAAGAAAGTGAGGAGCAGAAGTTAATTTAACATTTCCCCCCTCCCTTTGTAAGGAGGCAAAGGAGTGTTCACCCCAATACCCACACACCTGAGCAGGAGGTGGATTGTCTGCTGTTGAGCATGGATGGGAGAAAAGCTTGTGGTTATTCTCCAGCATCTGTGGACATGAAGGAGCCTCCAGCAGCAGAGCTGGATTAGTGCTTTTGTGGGTGTGAAGCTGGAACGGAGTTTGAAGTCCCAAGGCCGTGTGAGGGGGTAGATCACTTGTGTGGTCCAGGGCACGAAGAAGTGAGAGGGCAACGTGCTGTGCAGCTGACAGAGGGGATGGGTGCTGAGGAATGCAGGTTGGAATATCACTGCCAGTTACTCCACTAGCAACACATAAACAGGAGGATGACACCAGGGTACAGTGGAAAGTGCAGCCTTCCCCCTCCTTCCCATGGGCCCACTGCCTGCAGGGTGCACTTGGGGCTTCTTGGAATTTGAACAGGGATCTGGTTTCTGAGAATAACAGTAGCCAAAGTTGTCTAAAATTGCTGCTGACTTTGTGCTTGGTCCTTGGAGACCACTTTCCCAAAAACTTAAAGCTGTTAAATACTTCACTGGGAATGTCTGGGATAGGCTCCCTTGAAACCTAAGGTGGGTCAAGTTGGGCTTCCAAGACCCACCAAGTGTTTATTTGCTGCTGTAACCATTGGAGTTTGTGAGCTTAATTCCTGCCTGGATCTTTCCTTAAGGTTTACAAATTTGTAAACATTCCTAAAAGGTTGCCTCAGCTAAGTAGTTTGGAGGCTTGGTCTCCACCAATAACAAAGGCTTCTCCATAAGTGGGCTGTTCTGGTCACGTTGCTCCATCACATCGAGCTTTCCCAGTCCGGGGTGAGAGCAGGCTGCAGAGGAAGATGGGGAGAGCTCCAGACTGCAGGATTGCCGTGCTTTAGAATCCCCAGGTGTTGGTTTTCTGTCTCTCTTTGAATTGACCTGAATTGGAATTCCTTCCACAGTAAGTGAGGCAGAGGAGTGAAGGTACATCAGATTGGGCTCTTACATCACTCTGTACAGTTTGGGACTAGACTGGGGCCTTCCAGCAAACAAAAAAGCAAAGCCACACTGTTTCTACAGAGCCCTCACCTTGTCCAGGTCTTGTAAGGCATTGTCTGGAGGAGAGGGCAGTGGATCCCTGATGGGCAGGGCTATTCTGGCCAGGCCCACAGTTCCTGTGGCATTTTGGGGTAAGGAGCAGCTCTGCTTTGGTCAGCACCCAGCAGACTGCCAGGCAGGCTGAAGAGGACATGGACAGTAGTTTAGTTCAAGAACCAGCCTGGGAACCCTTTCAGAACCCCAGAGAGGGCACAGAGTAGTAGGTGCCCCCTTAAGTGGGGCACCTCTTAAGTGGCCTTTTGTGTAGGTTTGCTGTGTGCTGACTCTTAGCCCTTGTAGTAGAAGCAAAACTTCTATCTCTGCAAGACTCTGGATGACAGCATTTTAACAGACAGTGCTTGCTTTCTGCCCTGAGCCGAGCCCCACAGTGTGAGCAGTAGCCGGTGTGGCTGCCAGACCATGGTCTGTAGAATCCCTATTCCCTTTGTTGCCAGAGCCCCCCAAAGGAGTCCCTGCCAGCACTCCAGGCTGGCACAGCCCCGCTCAGGAGCCCGGCTGGCACAGCCTCCCTGCAGCCTCAGCTGACCTTCAGCGCTGCTTCATGGCAGATAAGGCTAATCTAGAACATGGCACAATGCTCTGGGTAGGACCACAGTGCCTGTGCTGCTCCTCATGGCTCGTGGCCACGTGTGCAGGGAGCCAACCAGGAGCTCTGGGAACATGGACGTGGTGCTGGGCAGGTTGGTGCTGTCCCTGGAACAGCAGGAAAACAATAGCAGGGAGTAGAAGGAGCACATATGATGTGCTGTGCAATGAGCAACTCACCATAACAAAGATATTGGATCTGGAACTGGAGGTCCCTGGAAATACAGATGCACTCTAGAGTGGGGAATGAGTTCAGTGACAAACCGACAAACCCAAGTGACAAGTGCAATGTCCAAATTGCATTATGGTTTCATCTCAACAGCTGGGTGTTTCAGCTTCCTGAATTGAATTTGGAGCCTTCCCAGAAATGGCTGATAGGCCTTATGGTCCTGTGTTGTGTGGCACCAGAGGGCAAATGCAGTGAGGACTCTTCTATGATAGTGAGTGAAGGGGCTGGGACACACAGAGGTCCCAGGAATTCTCATCCCTGTCCCCAAAGAGCTCACACTCTTAGCACAGGCTTACACAGGAGATGGGAATGGATCTTATCTTGTGGGTGTCTCCACAGCAGATTCTTCCACAGTGTGTGCACAGCCAGTCTGTGGGGCTGTATTTGCACTGGGAACCTCGTGTCCCATGGTGGGTTCTCCAATTCACCCGAGGTGACAACCTTCTTTCTGTGTTCTGTTTTGATCAGGAAACAGCAAGTGCTTCTCCCGTGATTCTCCGAGTGGATCCGAAGGGGTTTTACGTGTACTGGACCTATCAGAACAAGGTGAGCTCTGACACTGCACCCTTTGGGCTCCAAACAGCCCAGCAGGTCTGGGTGAGATGGAAACACCACAAGTGCTGAGTCCTGCACTCAGGAACAAACTGCCACAGCCATTCCTCTCAGCAGGAACACCCCACAAGGCTGGGAGTTATTCCGTGGCAGGTTTGTCTTCCCAGAGCCAGGGCAGAGCAGGAGGTGAAGGTGTGAGCGAGGCCTTTCCCTGCCTGTCACGCTGGCATCTCACTCCTGCAAAGCTCCTTGGGTGTCCTTCCAAGGGCTTCATGGAGAGCAGTCGTGTTGATATCCCTGTCACCCAGAGGGTTCTCCCAGCCTGCACTCCAGGCTCCCAGCTCAATAACTGACTTATTGGGGTTTTAGACATTTTAATTCGGAAGACCAGAGCAGTGACCGCGATGCTGTCGTGCCCACGCGGAGTCTGGAGGGTGGGGTGAGCCCAGGGTGCCGTGTCCTCACTGCTGGAGCAGAACAGGGGCTGCAGCTGCTGCAGGGGAGGGAGAGGCAGCACAACAAGGGAAGAGTTCAGTTCCTCACTGAGGAGTAGCAGTGAGTGGTGGGGAGTCTGGCTGAGGGAGGTGGAAGCCTGGGCTCACTTCTGCTTTCCAGAGCAGGGCTGTGGTTCAGCTCCACTTCCTCCCCCTGACCTACATGCTGAGGCAGAGCCCGTCCTGCACAGGCCCTGGCCAGGGACCTGAGGGGTTTGGGGGAGCTCTGTCTTTCCAGGAGATGGTGCCCAGTGCCAGCTGAGCCAGGCACTGCCAGAACCGTGTCCTGCAGAGCAGTGTCACAGGGCTGGGACTGTCACACCTCTCCAGGTGTCTCTGTCACTCCCATCCCCCTTTCAAGGCCCGCTCCGGGCAGTAGAATTCCTGCTGTAAGGGTTCCAGCAGGAAGAAGTGGAGCACAGAGAGAGGCAAGGGGAGCTGGTGTCACCATGGAAAGGGAGATATCTCACTGGGATACCTGGGAGAGGGGCTGGGGGAATGGGGAAAAGATGCCACAAGGAAACCCAGACTGGGGGGGTGTGTCTCGCATTCCTGGAAAATGCTTTTGATTAACTCCTAAAGTCAAGTGAACTGCTTTTGCACTAGAGATTCAGCAAGGAGTGGGATTAGGAGTGAAATTCCCGTCCTGCTGAACAATAAAATGGGGATAGAGCCAGAAGACATGGTATCCACATTGTCCTGTGTTGGGATCTTGGAAAATAATATTATCTGCTGCAACAAGTATAATTTGTTCTCCAGACCCACAGTGAGAGGAAAAATTAGTAACAGAGGAAGGAAATTCAGGTTGGATAGTAAAAGAACAAACAAAAACATGACAACAAGCCAGTAGTGGGGATGTGGAGGGGCTGCCTGGGGGAGGCTGTGGAGTGTCTTCCATGGAATTGCTTCACTCCCTGCCTTGTTCCTGCTGGGACAGCTCTTCTGCAGGGAAAAGCACTGGCTCAGATCTGCCTTGCAGCTTCTGGGGGTTCTGTGACAGAGTACTTTCCTTCCTCCTTTGCTCTTCCTCATCTTCCTTGTCCATGTTCTCTTGTAGGAAATGGAAATTCTGGATATCACCAGCATCCGAGACACCCGAGTGGGGCGGTTTGCCAAAATCCCCAAGGTGAGTCCACAGCTTCTTTCTGTCTGATGTTCCTGTGGCAAAGCCGGGGCTGCCTGGGGCTTTGGAGGAAGCTCAGGCAGCTTGTCCTGGATTTCTGTTGGAAGAAGGTGGAGGGGATCTTATCTCCTTGCATCACAAGTATGTAAATACAGAAAAGCCATCTCTGCTCCTGTCCCTGAGCTCCCTGGGGTCCCCTGTGCACCCAAAGGAGGCACTTCCAGACTATGATAGGAAGGATTATCAACAATCGCCTTTCCAAGTGCCCTGGGAAGTCCTGCTGGAGGCTGTGCTGCTCCTGCACTGAGTCACTGGAGCTGCTTTTGTGCAAGGCTGGGTCAGGGCACCCCCAAACCTGGAGTTACAGCGAAATTCCAGCCGTGTGTGCTGGGGTTTTTCCCTTTAAAGGGAAGAAAATGCACTTTCAGAAAAAACTAGTTTCTTTCTTTTGTTTCCCCCCCCCCCCTTATAGTTTGACACTGTCTGCTTGCAGGGTGGCACATGAAGGGAAGCACATGACCAGGGCTTTGCTCTTGGTCTCAGCTGTAATTTAAGCTTCCTGCAGCAACGTTGTCCTTGTTAGGACTTTTTTCCTGGGAGTGTTTTTTGGTTTGTTTTTAACTTTTCCATGTATGGAAAAGGCAAGCAGAAAACTACAGTGAAGGTGGAAAGGAACCAAAGGGGTAGAGGTGGTGGCTCCCATGGTGACATAGGTGACTAAGGCACAAGGAGAAGGTTTTGCAATATCTGCTGAGCCTTTTGCATAAGTCCTGCAGCTGTTTTCTCAATCTGCTCTGAAAATGTCTGTCCAGAGCTCCCCAAGACCAGTATTTTTCAAAACACCACATCAGGTGGTGGCTGAAGGCACAGCAGAGCTCAAGAACAGCACCCCTGTCCCTAAAAGTCATAATTCCTTCCGAGGAAGTGGATTTCTCCTTGGAAAATCACTTGAATGGAACATATTTGAGTTTTCAACACACCTAAAACTTTGCCTGCAACTTGTTCTGTGGGAATAGTGTTTGGAAAAAAGCTCTCTGGATGTTGTTTTTTCATCTTGGAGGATAAAATATTTGGGGCTAGTAGAGTTGGTGCCACATCCATACAGGATCCCTAAGGAAAAGGCCAGCTTAAAGGAGAGGTATGAGATACTATTTTCTAGGATAGTAAACTTTGAGGAATAGCCTGTTTACAAAATGAACTGGGCTTTGATATATGTGATAAATTGCTGGTGGAAGTATTGAGGCCACGGGTGGATGTCCTGGTGGCAACAGGCAGGAGAGAAATGTCCTAGATTTTAGCAATTAGTTAAGGAAGACTAATTGGAGGCTGCTAGGAGAAGACAGTTTGCCAGTGGTCCCGAGTTATTTGGGGTAATAAAGTGATGCTGGTTTGTAGGAAGACCTTGAATTGCTGATTGACTGGATGATCTGATGAGTGATAAAATTCACACAGATAAAAATCAGGCAGTGCAGACAGAAAAAAATCCCTCATCCTTCTGCAGTAACAGGCCCTGAGGTGGCTCTTGGTGCTCATACGCTCCGTGGGTGTGCAGTACAATATCAACTCTGTTCAGCAGGACTACCCCAAAAAAGTTAATTGTACCTTAGGAATGATAAGGGAATAATTAGGAAATCCTGCTGCTGTGTGCACCCCCAATGCACCCGGATTTCTGTGCTATTCTAGTCTCCTAGAGCAAGGCAAGAGCTGGAAAAGGCAGGGAAGAGCAGCAGGATTAATAAAGGAATCAAGTGGCTGCTGTGGGAAGAGCATGTGAGTAGGAGGAACTGTAGTCTGGCAGAAGGCAAAAGATAAGGGGGATGTGGAGGAGGATTGTGAGTGCTGGGAAAGCAGGAGTTGAATGGAGGAGGTGAGCACAAAGCACTTACTCAGGGTTTGAAGCAGTTTCTCGAGGTTTCTTCCATTGTCAGAGTCCACATCAAGTGGAGTTTTCCAGAGGCAGGTGTGGCACAAGCAGGAGGTGCCATGGGATGCTTCCTGCCCCAGCTCTGGAAACCTGTGTGAGTGCAGAAAGTTGGGATGAGAGGGAAATGCCCTTGGTGGTTGTTGGATGTGAGCTGGTGCCTCTGGCTGGGGAAGCTGCTGAACCCCGGATTGCTGGGAGCCGCAGGGATGTGCCAGGGAGGAGTCAGTGCATTCACCTTGTACCTGTGCTTTTGCCCAGGCCCTGGATCTGTGTGTGAGGGGGAGCTGCCATGTTCCAGCCATTATAATAGGCCAGGGGTGGTATTTTACAGCCTGGGAATTGGCTACGGCTCATTTTTGATGAACAAGGAAGCAAAAGTCAAGCACCAAGGGATTTATTCAGCAGGCAGAAGTGATGCACTGATGACAACCTGAGCTGTAAAGATCCCGAGTGCTTTTTGCATTCTGCATTTCACAGGGACCCCTTCAAAATAAGTCTCCTTTGTATTTCCAGGAGTTTTCTGGCATTTCTGTGACAACATGTGGTCAAATGCACTAAGCTGGCTCCTTATCCACCTTTCCCTTAGGGAATGCTGGGAGGTCTTGTGTGGGCACCGAAAGAGATGTTGAACCAGGCCATCCAGGCCTGGAAAACTCTTACTTACACATGGCTGTGCTGTCCATGATGCTTCTGGCTCAGAGCCCTCAGGGGTGTGTTCAGCTGCCTTTCCCCAGAACACAATTTCACAAAGGAATGCTGAAAGCAGGGAAAATGTCTTCACAGGAACCACCACACCCTCCACATGGGGCAGCTCTGTCTGGGGCGTCCTTGCAGAGGGTATAAACGTGGTGTGACAAAGCAAAGTGTGGCTTGGGGTGAAAGAATGGACTCAGTGCTGTGTCTCCTGATACAGAATGGAGGCTGGCAATGGTTGTGGGGTAGAAGTGATGAATTAATACAAGCAGTTGTTTCACTGGCTAAAAGTGGAGGAGAAAGGGCTGATGGATCATATTTAGGACAGGAAGAACAAGATCACAACCGTAGGAAGAGCTTTGGGCAGCATCAGTAGCAAATGGGGCATCCTTTCCCCTTCCCCGTAAGTGATTCCATAGTAAATTCGCAGCTGCTCTGAGGAAAAGGTTGTGGCCTGGTTTTCCTACTGGACTGTGACTGAGGGAATTCCAGAGGAAGGAAAGTGCCCCTGCTTTCCTCGGCAAGGGGCTGTGCAGGTTTGGGCTGTGGCTTGAGGGTGGAACATGCCCTGAGCTCTCCAACCCCATGGCAGTGACGTGAGTCTCCCTGGGAGTGGGATTCCCTAGGGATGTGGGGAGTTCCCTGCTTTCAGTAGCTCTTTCCCACCACTGCTGAGCAGGAGGTTTGGGGTTTTCCTTTGTGACCTCCACGCACAGCAAGAGGAACGACACCCACGGAAAAGCACTTGAGAAGGATCCCGCTCCCTCCTGGCACAGGTCACAGCCGGGCCTGGGGACCAGGACATGCCCAGCACGGCATGGAAAGGGACTCACTGCGGACTGGCAGCAGGAGGAGCCCCCTCCCAGCGGGAATGCTGCTCTCCTGCCCTCCCAGCCTGCCAGGGTTTCCCCTGCTGCCCGCTGCGTGAGCTCCTCCCAGAGCTGCTCCATGGTTTTCCTTCACGGAAAGTTTCTCTTGAGAGACGGGGCAGAACGAACCTTGGTGTGTGTTCAAGAGCACTGCAGATAAGAGTGAGCAGGGCCTTTGAAGAGCCAGGAGACAAGATAAAAGCTCTGGTCTGCAGCTCAGCACCGACACAGTCGGGTGTTATTTACACTCAGGTCTGTGTTTGCCTTTCTGTAACAAGGGACAACAAGGGCTCCTCCATTTTGGGTGGGTTTTGGAAGCACCAAGACCCCAGAATGCTGACAGAGAATGTAATAATAATTCAGGCCAAAATCCAGGATGTTTTAGGCCAGACTGCTGTGCTGTTGGCTGTTCCTTGGGGTTTGTTTAGATGTTTTGGGAGGCGTTGGCTTTGAGACAGGCAAACTTCTCATAAGAACAGAAGTTGTGCTTTCTGACTGTTGTGAGGATGAACCAGCTCCGTCCTCCACCCACATTGTGGTGGTGTTGAACCCAGAGATGCAGCCTGAACTGAACATGTGCAGGGAGAAAATGATACTGAGGGATGTCACACACCATGTTTTGAGATAAAGTAAGAGCGAGTGGGAATGTTTAGGGATCACCAGGAGCAGCCACAGTGCCCTCGGAGCTGAGCCGTGGGCTGTGAGCCACGGGCTGTAAACGCTGTGGGTGGTCAGTGGTTGTGCTGCAGCACAGGGGATGGGGCAGCTCTGGGACTGGGATTCAGCAACGTGTGTGAGCCCAGGATGGAGCTAAACCAAGACTCATTCCAGGCCTCCAAGTAGAGGATGATCCCACAGAGCCAGATGGAGACACTGATCCGTGTGTGTGCAAGGTACAAGCCTGTGGCTGGCAGGATGGGGGAGCAGGAGCTGAGCAGGGAAAGAGAGCAGTAGCTGTGCTGTGCCCTCATCCTGCATCCTCCATCCTTGCACAGCGTGAGCTCCGGGACACGGGGCCGGGTGTTCCCAAGGACGCACTGGCTCCTCCATCCCTGGCAGTGTGTCCCTGTTTGATTCCAGAACCCCACGGCTTATTTTGTGCCTGTGAATCCATGTGCTGCTGCATTTTCCAGTTCCTTTAGATAAGACACTGAGAGCTGGGAGTGCTTCCCTGCAGATTTTGGGCTGCCTGTGTCCCTGAGCTGGTTGGCACAGGGACAGGCCGGGCCTCACCGCTCCCAGCCATCGCCTCCAGCTCGGGGGACAGGAGTGGTACCTCCAGAGCTAAAGGTGTTGGAAATTCCTCAGTGCTCCCTTTTCCCCTTCTGGCAACCAAACAAGACCTTTCTTCTCCAAAGGAGATGTTTTGCTGTCCTGTCCTCAGTGCCACGGGACACAGATCTTTCAGGGCGCAGTGACCCGTGTGGCTGTGGCAGGTCCCACTGGCGCTCGGCTCTGTCCCCTTCCAAGCAGAGAAAGGACCATCCCTCTCTGTCTTGCATCTGGCTCTGACTCTTTGTTTATATTTGCATGAGAATTTGCTTTTCTCTGGACTATGGCTCTGCTCTGTACAGCTGAGGATTTTAGGGAAATCAGGAGGGTGGGATGTGAAATGGGAGCTGACTATGTTTCAGCTCTGCCAGTGGGTTGTTTGCTGCTTGTTTAGGTTTTTTTGAGTGGATTTGCTGAGTGTGTTTCCCTTCTGATTTGCATGGCTAATATCCTTGTTCTGCTTTTCATGCAGCAACTCCTGTTTTTCCTTATGGCCACCTGCAAGGTGACTCTGAGTAATTGTGGAGCGAAACTGCAGCACAAGGTGCTAAAGGAGTGTAGGTTGTGGAGGTTCAGAGCTCCTGGACACTGTCTCTGGTCCTCTCTCCCCGTTTCCATTGGGTGCTGGATGCATCCCTGCCTGGATGAAGGCAAACGCTCTGGTGCAGCACTTGGCTTGGTGGGACCATGGCTGGGCAGGGAGGTCTGGAGAGCCAGGTGACAAGTGTCTGCAGGGGAGCAGCGTGTGGAGAAGGAAGGGCTGGGAGGAGCCCCGGGTAACAAATACAGGAAATGAGTTCAGCACAACCACAAGTTCTCCATTGTCTGGGCCCCATCTCCTGTGCAGCCCTGGAGTGAACAAACAGCGCTGGCTTTGCAGGATGAAGTTAATTTGGAGTTAAAACCCCAACCCTCTGCTACTGGTACTGAAAAGTGGAGCTCCCTGGGAGAGTTGCCACGAGCAGGAGATGGGGGTGTGTGGGTGGTGCTCAGCTCTGCCAAGGAAAAGGGCTCATGAGGCAAGAATGAGCCACTGGAGAAATTCCCTAGCAGAAAATAGGCACATTTTCTGGTGGGTGAGTGCTCCCCCTTCCCTCCCTCCCAAAGCTCTGGGATTCAGCAGGTTTCAGAGTTACTCCCTTGGAGAGGTGCTCTTCCAAAGGGAGAGGCAGCAGTCAGGTGATCCTGATTTACAGTCCAGCCCGTCCCATTTTTCCTGAAGATGCCCGTTCGCTACAGATGTGTCAGAATTGCAAATGCTCCAGAAATTTGGAAAATTGCAGTGGAAAAAATCAGCAGTTCCTTATCAAATGTCTGTGCAGCTCTGTGTGTGACACGGTGCAGGCACATGGTGCCTGAAGCTGAGCTCAGATTCCAGCTCCAATTTAACTTCCCAGTCTGACCTGCTCTGGCAGCCCAGATTGTGGATTTTGCCCTGTTTCTGAAGGAGTAGGTGCTGTGACAGTGCCCTGTTTGCTTGGACAGGGTTTTAGCCTCTGTTTCAGATAATGAATTGCTGTGCTTTATTGGAGGAGTGGGAATTTTGTCTTTACATTATAAACAGCACCACCAGTAGAACTCTGGGATACCTTGGCTTAGCAGCACCTCACGTAGGAATGCAGAAAATGCTGAATAATTTAAAGGATTCTATAAATACTTTGATATGGTGCTGAAATCCAAGTACCACTAATCGGATGAGCCTTATCCTTAACAAAACAAATCCCTGGTGAGCCATTGCTGTAGGATACTGGAATTGCCATGGAAAAAACCCACTGTTAACAACTGACAGTAGCAGAAAACGAGGCTTGGAGGGAATGACTGGGGTCCCAAAAATGATCTTTCTTGTGGAGGGAGGTTCCAGGTAAAGGTGTCACACTAATCAAAAAGACTCTCCTAGTGTGTGTTTTGACAAAGTCACCCTGTCACACACCTCTGGTGTGAGCAGGCCAAACCCTCCTCTGCTTGTCTGCAAGCCCAACCCAGAGTTCCAGAAGGATTTTCTTTAAGGGCAGTCTCCAACTGTGCCTTTTTCAGACCAAAGCAGCGTTTGCGGTGTTTGCCACGAGGGCTTGTCCCAGGGAATGCAGGCTCCAGAATAAAGACAAAAAATAAGGAAAGCCAAGGAAAGGAAGGTTGCATTAGGCAATCTTGCAACCCTTGAGGAGCTTGCTGTGGATTTGGGTCAGTGTTTGGATTGGGATCTGCTTTTTGGGTGCAGTTTTCCCTCCTTCTCCCGTCATCCCCCTCTGTTGTGTTTCTTTGGCAGTGCCAGAAGCTCCGAGAGGTTTTTAACCTGGATTACCCTCACAGCACCTTCCTGCTGAAGACCCTGACCATTGTGTCCGGCCCTGACATGGTTGACCTCACTTTCCATAACTTTGTGTCCTACAAGGAGAATGTTGGCAAGGTATTGGATCCTGAGGGCATGGGAGCACTGGGAACCACTAAGGGTTGGGGCATTCGGTGGGGAGCAGGAAAGGAGAGGACCCTGAGCCCAGTCAGTGCTACTGGCAAGGCTATAAACAAGCAGGTTTGTGTTCCAGTCAGGTGTGGGTCCTCTGGAGTTCTAGAAACTTCTGCCCCACGTGGAGAAGGACCAGCAGAAGGTAGTGAGTCACTGTTGTCCTTCCTGTGTTTTGTAAGGATGAACAGGAGCTGAGAAGTGGCAAAGTTTCAGCTGCTGGTGTCTGTAGGCAGGAGGAGGGTGATAGAGCCAAGCCCGGGCCACGGATGTTGGGATTTGGAGCCCAGCAGTATTGGACAGGACAAGGGGTATTGGTTTTAAACTGGAACAAGTAGATTTAGCGTGGATGTGGGAGGAAATTCTTCCCTGTGCCGGGGGTGAGGCCCTGGCACAGGGTGCCCAGAGAAGCTGTGGCTGCCCCATCCCTGTAAGTGTCCAAGGCCAGGTTGGGGCAACCTGGTCTAGTGGAAATTGTCCCTGCCCATAGCAGGGGGTGGGACTGGGTGAGCTGTAAGGTCCCTTCCAACCCAGAGCATTCTGGGATTCCGTACCCTGTCCACGTTTGCTGTGTGTGCCCCAGGGCAGTCCCATAGTGCCTGTGCCCTGTGTGTGTGTTCCAGAGCTGGGCTGACGACATCCTGGCCATTGTGCGCAATCCCCTCACGTACAACGCCTCCCGCTACACCTTCCTGGAGAAAATGTGAGTGATGAGTTCTCTGAAACATCCCTGTCCTTCCTGGCTGTACTGGGAAAAAAGGCTTTTTAGCATCCAGGTGCCTTGGCAGCCTCCAGACCAAGGCCTGGCTCAGGCCAAGGTCAGCTGAGGTTCTGCAGGACCCTGATTTTCAGTTCAGTGGTAGATTTTTTTTCCCCAATAACATATTTTTTCTTTCTCCTTACTTAATAGGATCTCCAAGACCGTGCAAGTGCATTTTCATAATCTTGTTGGGTCTTTTTTCCACAGCCTGGTGAAGCTGAAGATGCAGCTGAATGCAGAGGGGAAGATTCCTGTCAGGAAGTGAGTATGGATGTTTGTTTTATTGTGTGTTCAGTCAGACTAGAGGCAGAGCAAGTGGTAAGAGGATGGTTGCCCAGTGGCTTCAACTGCCTGCTTTTCCTGCATCTAAGAGATAGAGATGATTCTCTCTGGATTCAGGCTATAGAACAGCTCCTGCTGCACCTTGGTTCCTCCCCAGGAAGGACCTGGCACATAATTTGGGAAAGAGGACCTTGGCTTTCATCTGCAGCAGGAAATGGCCTTAAACAGCCATAGATTTCACTTCCTGGCTGTTGCCAACAAATAATCAATAAAACCAAGCAACTCCGGTAAAATTCTGATCACAGATTGTTTTGCAAATCTGAGTTGATGCCTGGATGAGGTGTAGGGATCAGTTTGCCTTTCCTGTGAGGAGTTCTGGACTTGGAGAGCTCTTTGCTCTCCAAGCTCACCTTGAAGTGGGGCTCCCTTGCTTTCATTTGTCTCCTTTCCTCCCAAGTGACCACTCCAGCTCTTCTCCACTGGTCCTTCCCACTTCTACCATCCCTCAGCCTGCGGGATATCCATAAATTACCTTTTGTTCAAGAGTAAGGAGCTGCACACAGGGCACTTGGGAGGTTTTGAACCGCTCTGCTTGAGGGCTGAGCTGTGTCACAGCATCATAAAGGGAGTACTGATCACCCCTAATGAACACCCTCCCCGGGGGTGTTGTGTGGCAGGAGGTGCTGGATTAGGGCTGTGCTGGCTGATTGGGCCCCTGGATGGCTGAGCTTTATTCAACGGGAACCATTTGCTGTTATTTGTTTTTCAAACCACCTACCAGCAGAGTTTCACTCTGTCCAAAGGCAGAGTATTCATCAAAGGGCTGTTAAAAATGTATAGGTCTGTAATGAATAACACACTAGGGAAGAGTGCTTTGAATTGGTCTTTAAAATGCAAGCCAGGGTAGCGTTGCTGCAGGGGGAACCGGTTTATTCCTCTGAAACAACTAGGGAGAATATCTGGTACAGGCTGTACTTCTCCTCAGTGCCCATTTCCTGCAGAATGGTAACAATTCAGACCATTAAATAGTCCAGACTAAGAGCCAGACTTATAAAAATACTCAGGATCTCCAGGTGCAGATAAATGTAAAGCTTTAAAAACTCCATGTCTGAATTGTTCTGAAAATTCCACGAACATCTGCCTTTCTCTTTAGACATGTAAATCCCTTTGGAATCGTGCCAGAGCTGCTGCAGTTTTGCCTTGCAAAGGGCAGCCTGGGTTTGCATGAGCTGCTGCAGCCCCCCCAGCACTCCCAACAGGGCACTCCCTGGTCCCTGTTTCCCTGTGAGCACCAGTGATGCCGGGAGCTTAACAGAGCTGAACCTCGATTTGTCCCGGAGGAGAGCACCGTGCTGCTGCCTGGGATGTTCTGAAATGAGGGAGGGTTCAGTTCTTGTTCCTGCTCCACCCTGCAGCTGCTTTAGGCTGAAGGTTTGACCCAGGGAACTGTGCCCTGCAGACCAGTCCCAGCTTTCCCCATTGGAAAGGAGCTTTGGTTCCTGCAGCAGTCGTGTAGTATCCCAGTCTCTGCCTGTGCAGTGAGTTTGTTCCCTGAATTCATGGAAAGCCTCTGGTTCCAGAACATGTTGCCCTCTTTCAAAGCAGCAAACATGCAGAATGGTTGTTTGGAGTTTTTGAGTGTTGGCCTGGCTACACAGTAACTCCTTCCCAGTGCCAGCTCCCACGGGGGACAGCGTCTTGTGGGCGGAAGTGTACTGGGAATTGTTGACATGAGGTCTGCTGCCACAGGGAGCCCCTCCAAGAGGGTGGAACAGGGAAGAAGGATTTTAAGAGGGACAGGGCTCTTACAGAGTCCATAGCAGAAATACAGAACTTCTGCAGTCAGAAAATCCTCTGTAGGTTTATCAGACTCAGTACCTCCGTTATTCCCTTGGAGAAGCACTGTCTGTCTTCCCTGATCCATCAGCCTCCCTCGCTGTGCGTTTGGAGTGTCCTGCACTGCCTGCAGCCGCAGCCTTGCTGCCCTCTTTGCTGCTCCATTGTGATCCCTGTCCTCCCTGTCAGTATTTTTCAGATGTTCCCTGCAGACAGGAAGAGGGTGGAAGCAGCACTAAGTGCTTGTCACCTCCCAAAGGGCAAGGTAAGGGTTTCTCTGGGTACCCAGAGGTCTCGCTGGCTTGAGAGGGATCCTTTTGCCTGCCCTGCCTGCAGTGCTCTTGGGTGTGAAAAACCACCAGCCCAGATGCTCCCAGATGTTGTGAAACGTTTTCCTTACCACTGCCAGGCCCTAACTCCAGCCTGCTGGGGTCAGTTCTGGCTGTGTTCCGGGAACACTGGCACTGGGTGGCACAGGGAGCAGCAGCACCTGAGTGGACGTTCCAGTCACTTGTGTTGGCCCAAGGAAGTGTTAATGAGAGGTTTGTGGTTCTGATATGTCCTCTCTGTGTCCTCAGAATGATGCCATCAACCCAGAGGACTTCCCCGAGCCCGTGTACAAGACTTTCCTCATGAATCTGTGTCCCCGGCCCGAGATCGATGAGATATTTACCTCGCAGTAAGTTTCGCTCAAGCCACAGCCCAGAACTGGAGTTCTTGTGGCAACAGATGGGAGAGGGGGGATTTAGTTCCATGTGGTTTGTCTGGTCTGAAGCCTCAGAAGAGCAGGAACTGAGTCACTCAACACCCTCACTCCCAGCCTGGACAGAAAGGATGAGTCTTCCCTGTGCTGTGGGGACCCTGAACTGTCCCCAGCAGGAGGGCTGAGCCCAGGTCAGCATCATGCTCATGTGACACTGCTTGTGGCCAGCCCCAAACTGGGGCTGTGTGAGAACCACAGATCTCACAAGTACCCAGGGACCTTTTGCTTTTCAAGTACCTAAATCTGTGATTTCTTACATGGACTTGATTTCACAGGGCAGGCAGTGAATGCTCTGAAATTCAGGTCTTTTTAGGGTTCAGGTTAGAACCTCAAAATGTGCTTTGTCCTCCCCTCAGTACAAGCTCTTCCCAGTATGGAATAAGTGAGGAATAAGAAAGGGCACAGTGGGAAGCATCATTTACAGAAAGAAATGTGGACAAAGCAGAAATGTGTGGGCCCAGGGAGGGGGACCCCCACTGCTGACTCGGGGAATGGCCAGTCTCTCCTGTGAAGAGGTTTCCTGGGTAATTCCCAGGCCTTACCTGTGGGGTTCTCTCCCCACAGCCATCTGAAAGCAAAGCCCTACATGACCAAAGAGCACCTGGCCAAGTTTATCAACAAGAAGCAGCGCGACTCCCGCCTCAACGACAGCCTATTCCCTCCAGCCAGACCCGAGCAGGTGCAGAGCCTCATCGAGAAGTACGAGCCCAGCGGGATCAACATCCAGAGAGGTCAGTCTGCCTCAGCACACAGGTCCTGCTCTGGAGCTGGGATGGAAGAGCACAGTGTCTCGTGCACTTCTGCCATCCTGCTTCCCAGGGGAGCGATCAGCCTGTTTCCCTCATCCCCCTGCACTGGGGCACATGAGCAGGGAGGTGCCAGAGCTGTCCTGTGTGGGCACCGTGTCCAGCTCTGTTTTCCCTGCAGGGCAGCTCTCTCCAGAGGGGATGGTCTGGTTCCTCTGCGGCCCCGAGAACAACGTGATCGCCCTGGACAAGCTGCTGCTGTACCAGGACATGACCCAGCCCCTCTCACACTACTTCATCAATTCCTCACACAACACCTATCTCACAGGTACGGTGTTCCCGAGGGAGGCACCATCCCAGGGAGGGAGGGAGGGATGGCACGGGCAGTGGGGCTGGGGTGGGCTCTGAACTCTGTGTGAGGATAAGTGTCACCCTCTGCCTGCAGACCTCTTGCTGGGGGCTGGCAGAGGTTTCTGCTGCTCCTGTCCACATGAGGAGTTAAGGCTGAGCCTGTCTCCCGCAGCTGGGCAGTTCTCTGGGATCTCCTCTCCCGAGATGTACCGGCAGGCGCTCCTGGCCGGCTGCCGCTGCGTGGAGCTGGACTGCTGGAAGGGCCGACCCCCGGACGAGGAGCCCATCATCACCCACGGCTTCACCATGACCACAGAGATCCTCTTCAAGGTGGGGAGCGCCTTCCTCCAGGGATGCTTTCCTCGGCCTGGCTTCAGACGGGGCAGCTGCCAAAGGGATGGGCTGAGGGCAGAGAGAGGAAAAGACTGAGGGAGGTGTGTGGGGAGGAGGAAAGGTGAACAGATGGGGCACTAGGTTGGAGTTTGTGTGCCTCTCTGGAGGAGGAGGAGCAGCGGAGAGGTGGATAGGTGGAGGAAGATGGATGACTAACCGAGGGAAATGCAGGAAGTCAGGTGGAAGCCGTGGAGGGATGGCTGAGCAGATGTGTCTGTGGCTGTGATGGACAGGACATGGCATGAGGCTGGTGGATTTCTGGATAGGTGGACAAACAGGATGGCTGTTAGAAAACACACAGTTCAAATGAGCGTCTATTCTGGTGTGCAGCAGGTTTCTGTGGCTGAAAGCCTCACTTGGTGGCTTTTGGAGGAATAAGGGTTCAGTTCCTTCCTAATGACCTGAGTGTTGCAATGTGTTCTGTGGGCAGCTGGCTTCCCTGAGGATTCAGCTCCCAGGCTTTGGAAGCTCAGCACAAAGTCTGCTTCTCCCTTGGCACTACAGGGCATTTATCCACAGCTGACAGGTTACAAATCAGTGCAGCACACTGATTTTTTCTGCACCTCTTTACACAGCTGCTGCCAGCAGGCAGAGGCACTGAGACTCTTCTTACAGCTCTTGGTTTTTCTCCTGTATCTTCCCCCCCCCAGTTCCCGCACTTCACTGTTACTAAAATATTTATGTCGAGGGGGGAAAAACCAACCAAACAAATCAGTCCTCAAGGTCAGAGGTGTTGTTGTGTTTGGTGTCAGTAATTTCCCAAGCCCTGCAGGGCTACTGCTGCTTTTTGCACAGCAGTTCAGTGCACAGAGACCAGAAACAGTGGCAGCTGTAGCTCCTGTAATTGCAGAGTTCTGCTGCAGCCCGGGCCTGTTCCTCATGGAAATTACAACCTGTTAACACAGCATGTGCTGGGATTTGGTTTTACATAATACATAATGATACATAAGAGACCTTTCCCTCCACACCTCTCTCCCTGTTCTGCTATTCCTGGGGCCTTTTAGTAGCTCTGTAACTTCTCCTCAGAGCCTTGAGGTTTCTGTGACATACCCAAGTGGTCCGTGGAGGAGCAGCTGTGGCAGCCTCCCTCCATTCTGAGCTCATGGCTGAACCAGGATTTGGGATGAGGGGGGACTGTAATTGCACAGGAGCAAATGGTACTTTCTTACAAATTAGCAGCGTCAGAAGGGAAAACAGTGGGTAGTTTGTGGCAGCTTAACAGGGACTTGGGGAAAATATGGTTATTTTTTCTTACATCATTAATGCTGAGAAGGTTTCCATGGTATTTGCATTTGAAATGTCAGCACAGCTGGTGACTGAGCACTCCAGCTCTCTGCTGCAAGGCAGAGGGGTTTTATAAGCAGCTGGAAGTATAGAAAATTGGGCAGGTTCAGAGGCAGGTATGGAGAGGGTGTGACATGGTTTAACCTGGTGCTGCACACACCTTTCTGTACCTGCTGAAGGTGCACAGGGCAGTGGTTTGGGACAGGGGTTTGTGTCTGGCCAGACACTGTCACATTCAGTGATGGATACACTGAACTGTGTAGCAAAACCAAAACCTCATCTTCCTACATCTTCAGCTGCATTTTTATGCAGGCTGTTGAGTTTAGCTGCAGGTTACATTCCCTGGAGCTGGAAATCTGAGCAGGTGTGAAAAAGGTGACACCTCTCACCTTCCTACTGGGAGAAGTTCAGTGACTTTGAAGGGACGCTCCTGAGAATGACAATGCTGGAGTGTGTTCAGTGGGAGGGCAGCTGTGTCTCTGTTATTACTGAATGCTGAGCTGTCTGACCTTGGCCTTTCCCTCAGGATGCCATCGAGGCCATTGCAGAGAGTGCTTTTAAAACATCTCTGTACCCTGTGATCCTGTCCTTCGAGAACCATGTGGACTCGTGAGTATCCAGTGCCCGGGAGAACCGTGTTCTGTGTCCAGGGCAGAAAGGACACAGGCAAGGGCTGCTGGGTTTGAAGTGAGTGCTGAGCTGAAATGAAACATTGGTTGAGGTTTCTGAAACAGCTGGAGGTGGGTCAGAGCTGAAGGACGAGCCCTAACCTGCAGAGTAGCGTGGCCACGACTGTGCAGCCTTTCAGCTTGGGATGGCACTGTGGGAACACAGGAGTTGGGCTGGGAATGGCACCTCAACATCTGCACAGCTGAGCCAAGGTGGTTTCTGGGTACAGTACTCTGGATTTGGGCATCTGTCCCCCTGTTCACTCCTGCCTGGTCTCTTGCAGGCCCAAGCAGCAGGCGAAGATGGCCGAGTACTGCAGGACCATTTTTGGAGACATGCTGCTGACAGAGCCTCTGGAGAAACACCCGGTGAGGGGCAGCTGGGCAAGGGGGCCAGGGGGAGGCCTTCTGGGAAAACTGTCACTCCCAGTGCTGGGAGGTACCACAACAGACAAAAGGACAGGTGATGCCATGGACAACCAGTCCTGGTTCCCAGGGATGGGTGGAAGACTGCCACAGAGGTTTTTGTGAGCACTCATGGGACTCTGCTCTTGTTTAACTCTCTGACCTGAGGGGCTCTGGGCACTGAGCTCTGGTGGCCAAGTTGTACCAGGGGTACCACATGTGCTTTGTACATGGCACCGGTTCAGCTCTCTCTGCCAACTCCTGCTTTGGAAACAGGAACAAGGGCCTGGAAATATTCCCTTCCAGGCATAGGTGGGCAGGACAATACCAGGAATAGCTCAGTAAAGCTCCCCATCCTCCTGACCCCAGTCATCAGCTGAGCTGTACAGCAGGTATTTCTGTTGGCCCAGTGACACGGTGGTGCTGCAGCTGCTCTGCAACCACAGGTGAAATCTTGGGGAAAACCTGCATGAATCTAGTGGGATATGTTGGCAGATGGAGGAAAGGACGTGTACAGTGGGGGAGAGATGTGTCTGTGCAGCAGGAATCAGCCAGAGGGACAGGAGAGGGCAGTGTTTGAATTCTCCCTGTGATGAGATGAGGTTTATCTGTTGCAGCTGAAGCCAGGAGTTCCTCTGCCGAGTCCTAAGGACCTCTTAGGGAAAATCTTGATTAAGAACAAAAAGAACCAATCTGTATGTGGGAAGAGGCAGAACTCTTTGAAGAAAGGGAGGAATGTGGAACCAGAAATCATCGAGCAGCCGACCCCTGTGGATGCTGAAGACACTGGTATGTCTGAAGGGGAATGGGACTAGCAGAGCTACAAGGGCAAAACCTCCCAAATCTCCCAATACCAGCCTGGGGCAAGCCAGCACTACTCCCTAATTCAGTTAAGCAGCAGCATAAGCTTGGAAGAGAAATTAAATCCTCAGAATATTTTCAACACTTATTGCAGCCAAAAGAGACCATGACCCTGCCTGTCATCCCTTGGTGATTCGCTGCTACCCACTGGCTGCTGGGTTGGGGCAAGGGGGAGAATGGGTTACTGCTTATAGACCTCTGATAACCACAAATTCACCACAGCTCACATTTCTCCACCCTGAGGGTCTCGGAGGTTTATAGAACCTTCAACCCCTCTCTCCTCCCTTCCTGTCACCCCTTGGGCTCAGGGCCCTGTGGGGGAACAGTCCTTGTCATGATACAAACACATGAAGTCACGTGAGGACAAGGGGGACACCTGGAAATGGACATTTATTCTAAAAATACGTGTGACCTTGGTGGGAAAACAACCCTTTGATTGTCACTCCTGGGTGTGAGGGGGGCCTGCAGGAGGAACAGTTTGGTCTCCTGGGTGTGCTGGTCCACAGTGTGCTGGTTCATATTTGGATTTGGCCAACAGAGTTGTGGGATTCTTCCCCTCAGTGTTGCTGATGGCTTGGCTGTGAGTTCTGCAGCTGTGTCAATGTGCTGCTGAGGTACCACTGATGTGGCCTGTGTGCTTAGTCTGGGCAGGTGATGTGGCTGAAGAGGAGCCAGAGGAGGAGGATGAACAGCTTGGAAACCTGGATGAAGAGGAAATTAAAAAGATGCAGTCAGATGAGGTACTGTCACTGTTGGTTCTCTTCCTTTTCTGCTTGGCTTCCAGTTTTCTCTGGGCCTCACCCTGGTGAATGGAAATGAACACAAAATGCAAAGGGGAATGAACCTGTCAGGGGCTTTCCTTCCCTTTTTGCAGGACTTTTGCAGGAGAAAGTGAACAGGATAAATTCTATTGCAAGCACTGAGAATGTGGCAGAGGAGCTGATATTGCTGACTCTCCCTTTGATGCTCCACATGATTTGGAGATAACTGTTTGCCTCTGGGCTGTTGGAGAGGCTTAGCCTTGGTCTGATAGACGCTGTTACTAAAAAAAGTGCTGCTGCTGAAGGGGGAGGGAGGAGATCAGTATTCCTGCAAATGAAAACATCGATTTCCCATTTCTATCTCTCTGGTATCCCTTGGAGAGGAGGGAAAATGGTGTCCCCAGTTTGTCCCAGGCTCCACGCTCTGAGGGGTTAAAGAGGTCCTGGGCTTTGTACATCCTGACTGGAGCCTCTCATGTGCCCTCTCATGGTTCAGTTCTGGCCCAGCTGCCTGGAAACTCCGTGCCCTGCCCACCACGGAGCTGTAGGACTGGGAAGCCAAACCGGGAGTGCTCTGGTCAGGGCAGCCCCCGGAGCTCTTCCCCTGGGAAACCCTGGTGGGGTTTATTTCCTCCCGAGGGAAGGTCTCTTCACGTACCTCCCCTGGGATGTTCCTGCACAGGGCACGGCCGGCCTGGAGGTGACGGCGTACGAGGAGATGTCCAGCCTGGTCAACTACATCCAGCCCATCAAATTCGACTCCTTCGAGGTCTCTGCCCGTAAGTCCGGCTCGGTCCCTTGGGAGTCCAGGCCGAGTGTCTCCTGGGCCCGTCGGTGCCCACAGCAGGGCAGAGACTGGCTGTGCCTTTCCTCTGAGGCTTTATCATCTCCCGCTTCCAGAGAAGAACCGGAGCTATGTCATCTCCTCCTTCACGGAGCTGAAGGCCTACGACCTCCTGAGCAAGTTCCCCGTGCAGTTTGTAGAGTATCCTTTTGGCAACCCTTGTGCTGGGGAGTTGGGGGCTTGGGGTGCCAGAGCTAAGCTGGAGCTTGGGCTTAGGCATATCCAAAGGGCTCCTGGTTCTAGGACCTGGTACACTTCATCAGAGCTACAAAGTGTGCAGGTGCTGGAGACGTGGGATCTTCCAGGGTGGCTTGGGAGCTCTCCAGAGAGATTCCTGATAGGATGCATCCTGCTGTAGTCAATGTCAAGGCTGCCAGAGGCTTGTCCTTAAGTGGAAAGGGTATGGAAAAGGAGCCTGGGCCTGTCTGAGCTCTTGTCTGGAAGGCTCTGAGTGTTGGTAGCAGAGGTTAAACAGTTTTCATAATGGGAACGTGTGGGCTGGTCCCAGGGCACAGCAGGAACACTCCAGACTTGTTTCCTATGGAGCCCCCACAGATACAACAAGCGGCAGATGAGCCGGATTTACCCCAAAGGGACCCGGATGGACTCCTCCAACTACCTGCCCCAGATGTTCTGGAACGTCGGCTGTCAGATGGTGGCACTTAACTTCCAGACCATGGGTGAGTGTTGAGGTTCTCGATCCACCAGCTGGGTGAGGATGGGTGCTCCTGGTCCCTGGGGTGCTCCTGGTCACTGTCTCTTCCTTCACTGCTGTTTCCTTGATATGTTATTTATTCCAAGTGTCTTCTCCCAAGTGCTGTTCTCCACTGGCTCCATCTCCCCCAGCAGCACTTTTCCATGTCCAGCACACCACCCCCTCCACCAGGGAGTGCTGTCACCCGTGTCCAGGCACTGTCCCCAGTGTCCCATTCCACAGTGTCCCACTGAATCCATCCCTGCAGCCCTGCCCCTGAGTTGCTGCCCCTTTACAAGGCAGAGTTCCATCTGGCCACAGCACTGCCCTGGCTGTCCTATTGTTTCCAGGATTTTCACCTGAACAGGGAGCAAGGACCTTTCCTTGCTGCACAGACAGCACGAGAAGGAAAGAAAAGCCTCCAGAGAAAGCTGTTCCTTACCCCTCTTCCTTCCTTGGAGGAGAGAGTGTAGGAGACAAGAAGGAAGTGACTTGGAAAGGGGCCAAGTGAGAGGCTGGTTCTGGGGGGGTGGCACAGTGCAGGCTGGTGCAGAAACCACCACTTGTCCTCTTGGCAAGTGTCAGAGAGAAGATGGACTCACAAGAGACCCAAAATGAAAGGAGGCAGGAGTAGAGGGGCTCAGGCAGCTACTTATTTGTGCCCAAAACCAGCGAGTGCTCCTTAAAGTAGGTTTGAATGTAGTTCTGCCCGTGCCTTACAGTGCAGGCGTAAACAAACCACTTCCCTTCCGTGCAGCAGCTGCTCTCACGATTTTCCCTGTAGAGTGCTGAGAGGCCTCACTGGTTTGTGGGGTGGCTTTGTGAGCCGTGGCTGGCAGGGGCTGGAGACTCCCTGGTGGCACAGGGGTCCCTGTCCCAGCCGCGTGGCTCAGGGTGTGGCTGTGCCCGCAGACGTGCCCATGCAGCAGAACATGGCGCTGTTCGAGTTCAACGGGCAGAGCGGGTACCTGCTCAAGCACGAGTTCCTGCGCCGCCCCGACAAGCACTTCGACCCCTTCTCCCTGGACCGCATGGACGTGGTGGTGGCCAGCACCCTGTCGGTCACGGCAAGTACAGCCCTCTGTGCCACCCAGGGGGCTCATGGGCACAGGGACACGGGCAGTGCCTGGGACTGCGCTGCTGTGGCAACCCCCGGGCTGATTTCTGTTCTAAATTAATCATAATCACGGGAAAGTGGAAAAGGAGCATCTGCCATGCAGAAGCAGCCAAGGCTGGGATGGTGGGGAGGGAGGAAGTGCTGAAGCAAGAAACAGGGCTGGAGGCAATAGAAAAGCTGGAGCAGAAAAGCAGACTTTGGGGTGAAGGAATGGGCGGGTCCTTGTGCTCTGTCCTCTCAGCAGCTGCTGACTGTGTCTCTGTTGATCACAGATACTCTCCGGTCAGTTCCTCTCGGAGCGCAGCGTGAAGACCTACGTGGAAGTGGAGCTCTTTGGGTTGCCAAGGGACACCAAACGCAAATACAGAACCAAACTGACCTCCACAGCCAACTCCATTAACCCCCTGTGGAAGGAGGAGGCTTTTGTTTTTGAAAAGGTGAGAACATCTCACCTTTAGACAGAAAATCCTTAAAGCTCCCATTGGCCACAAGCAGAGCCCTGGGAAAGGTCAGTGACAGCAGAAGGGACTCCCCTCTGCAGTCCCCAGGCCTGGCTTTGGGCATGCTCAGATAACACCCAAACAACAATATCCAAAACAACTCTGTCAGGACTTTCCAGAACAGACAAGGGGGAGCTGGAATTGTGTGGCTGGGAGGAGAAGGGAGTAAAGCTCTCCTTGGAGGAGGAGGAGGATGCTGTCAGGACTTAGAGGTGAGGCCACTGGTGCCATACTCTGCTTTTCTCTTAGATTATGATGCCTGAGTTGGCCTCTCTGAAAATTGTGGCTTGGGAAGAAGGAGGGAAGTTCATTGGCCATCGTATCATTCCCGTCATTGCAATGCACTCAGGTAAATCTGTGGAAATCCCTTTGGGTTCTGTGTCCTTGGGAACTGTAAAGCAAATACAAACAGCTGCATGTTTGGCTCCTTAATGTCCACTCCTGCAGGCAGTGGAGTCATCCTGATAGAGCCTTGGCTCGGTGCCAGGATATCCTGCCCATGCCCTCCTGGAAAGAGGGACTTTGTTTGCCAGGAGCGTGGCAGCCCCGCTCAGTGCTCTGCTCTGTCCCAGGGTACCACCACGTGTGCCTGCGCAGCGAGAGCAACATGCCCCTCACCATGCCCTCCCTCTTCGTGTTCCTGGAGCTCAAGGACTACGTGCCCGACGCCTGGGCAGGTAAGGACATGCTGGAATGTGCGGGGCGGGGGCTCTGCCTTTGTCCAAACTCTGATCCAGAAGCGTTTTCCCAGCCCGGGAAGTGGTTTCCTGCTGCACCCTTCATTCCTGTCAGGGTGGGATTGAGCACGTGCCAGGATCCCGCCCCAGCCCCGCTGCCACTGCAGCTGTGCCTGGCTCCCACCTGAGGAGGTCACTCCTACCGTTCCTCAGAGCCAGGGAGAGGTTTCCTGGAGGGAAGAGGTGACAGCTCTCAGGGGCTGACAAGAACAGGGATTCTAGGGAGCACAGGAATGGTGTTCTTCCCTGTTGGAAGAGAAGGGAGGTTCTTGCTGGTACTGAGGTACAGAGACCTTCCTTTGGAAAGGGCCAGACAGAGTGAGGACAGAAGCCCTGCTGGAGGGAGCAACATTCGTGACCAAAACCACACAGAAAGTAACAGCATCAGCCACACAACTTCCTGTGAATACTTCTCATGTGTATTCCCTCCTCCCCCGCGTTCATACGAGTGAACCTTTTTCATTGGGGAAGTCCTGAGAAAGTGGTGGGTTTAGCACATTTTTATAAAAAACATGAGTTTATGCAGCATTAGACTGGAATTGGAGCAGGGAGCTGTGCAGGTGAGGAAAGTCTGGACCTGGCTTTGGATTTTGGGAACAGAGTTGTGAGCTGTGGCCTCAGCATGGGACTGAGGTGAAGGTGGTCCCCTCCCTTAGTTACAATCAGAGAACACAAACTGGCCCTTCTCCACAGTGTCCTGTCCTGGGCAGGGAAAATGAGTCCTTGAGTTGTTTGCTGCCCAAGCCAAGCCCTCTGTCTGCTTCCAGATCTCACCATTGCCCTCTCCAACCCCATCAAGTTCTTCAACATGCAGGACAAGCGCTCCGTGAAGCTCAAGGATGCCACGGGGGAGGTGAGTTCTTCCAGGTTCTGTTCTCTAGAGCACCTTGTATGGATTCAGCCTGAAATAAAAAGCCTTCATTTACCTCTGATCTCTGTTTTAGAGGCCTGGCACACAGAGGAATGTCCCATCTGCTGAGACTAATGGGGTGCCAGACTCTGCTGGGAAACGCAGCATTGCTCCCTCCAATGGCTCCGCAGGTAAGTTTCCAAGAGCTTCCAAGTACTTTAACATCTTGGCAGCTTAATTAACTCCTCACACCAAAATCCTTCATGTGGCCTGTGCTCTGGTGAGCTCTCCACTGTTCTTTTCCAACCTCTGAACATCCAAGATGGGACATTAACAGGAGCCTCCTTTGGGATTTCAGGAGCAGCGGCGTTTGCCAGGGGAGAAACCGTGTTAGAAGTGATGCAGATGACAGGTAACTCCCTGTGCTGTTCACCTGGGCTGAGGCCCTGTCTGTCATCTTATATTCCCAAATTAGAAAGACCTGCCCCAGCCCTGCCTGGTGTAGCCAGCACTAAAGACAAATCCCAGGAATCTTGAGGCTCAGGGTTCCCTTCAGCACAGCTGCACCCTCTGTACGATGTGTCAGGCACCTGTGTCTGACTGCACTGTGATACAAATCCCTGCAAAAACGGGGCCTAATTATGCCACAAAACTGATCTGAAGGCATGAGAGGAAACCTGCTCTGCCCGGGGTATGTTGCCAAGTAACTGTTATGTACATTAAGTTGTGCTTTTAGAAGCTATTCCTGAAGATAGCTGTTCCCCAGGACAGAACACGGTACCTGGTGAGGGGCATCCTGTGGTGTGGGGCACAGGGGGCTCTGGTTTGAGTGGGGACTGAGGGACGTGTGTTGGAGCTGTTTGCTCCATTTTGCCCAGGCCAAGCCCTGGGAAGGAGCTGGCCCTGCTCAGCACAGTTGAGCTGCAGACACAACTGCATGTTCTGCTCCCTTTTACACGTTCCAAGTCCCCAAAAAGTTACTTCCCCTGAGCAGATGATTCTCTGTGGCCTGAGAGCCATCCCCATGCCCCCATCCGTCAGGGGCAGGAAAAGAGGGAGGAAAAGGAATGAAGGCAGTGCTGAAACCCCCAGTGTGACCCCAGAGGGTTTGGCAGCAGGTGGAGGAATGCTGTGGGACAGCAAACATCCTCTGTTTTGTGTTGCAGAGCCCGAGACAGCCACCGTGGATGAGCTGCAGCAGATGAAGCGCTTCCTGAAGCTGCTGAAGAGGCAGGAGAAGGAGCTGAGGGAGCTGGAGCAGAAGGGAAGCAAACGGAAGGAGGAGCTGCTGCAGAAATACTCTGTGCTCTTCTCGGAGTCCATCTGCCATGGAGGCAAGAAAAGCATGATCCATGTGAGGAAAACCCAGAAGAAAAGGTAAATACAACCCAGGGGTCACCTCCCCAAACCGAAACAGGGATCCCCAAGAGAAACACGGGCTCCCCTTCTCTGAAGGAAGGTGGAGCATCCATATGTCCCTGGGCTGTTCCCATGAGAGTGAGTGGAGAGGCTGGGATTGCATTGGCAGGGCCCCAAGCAGCACAGCCCTGAATGTTTCGTGCAGGAGGGTGACCCAGGGTGCCGTTGGTACCTGTGCAAATCCCGTGGAAGTGGCAGAGACTGTGGATCGCCGGCTCCTGGAGCTGAGGGAGAGGCTGGAGCTGGACCTCGTGCACCTCGGGCAGGAGCACCACGAGGGCATCCGGAGGAAGAAGGAGCAGCACGCCACGGAGGTGAGGCTGCAGGGGGCACCAGGAAAGGGGTCCTAGGGCAACCCCTCCCTGGAAAACCAAAGGCAGTGTAGGAGTAGTAAGGAAGTCAATTGGGCTACTCCAGAAAAAAATCAATTTGGGTAATTGTCCAAGAGGAGGTCCGTGTTGCTGGTTTGTTTTTTTCCTGGACTTCCCTAGGAGAATAGTTTGAAAATAAATAAACAAGATTCAGTTTCTTTCTGGGAGCATTTTCAGAAATGCAATTAAAAATTAAAATCTAAATAATCAGAAGGAAAAAACCCTCAGCCACATACTACTTCACCTCATTCTTTTTTAAAAATTACTTAACTCCCTTGATGTTTCTTGCAATCTTTCCTAAAGGAACTTCTCTAGAAAACCTCCACTGATGAACCCCAGAATTAAACTGATGGAAGAGGGGACTCCTCCTATGGAAGGAGAGTTGATGCTTTCAAGGTTGAATGCACAGCAGGAAATAATTTATAATTTTTCTTTGTTAATGTGATTTGGGGTTTTTTGAGAGTTTTTTTTGAAGAAAACCTGTATTTGAAAGTTTTCCATGCTGTACTAACTCCCATCTCACCTGGTCCATTCAGTGAACCTTTAGGAGTGAATACACTGTTTATATATCAGCTCTGTGAAAGATACTCAGAGTTTTAGTTTACCAGAATTTTTTATTTCCTGTCAAAAACAAGTTTAGGATTTTCCTGGATGTCATCTAAATACAGGATAATTAAGTTTAAAAATTATATGGTTTTATTTGCTCAAAATGTAGCCTGAAGCCCTGAAAAGGCAAAAGCACATTTTCTGTCTGTGCCACAACTTCATCTGGGAAACTCTTTAGCCCAAAGGCAGCCAGCAAAAGCAGGGTGGTGGTATTGAAAAATGCAGGTGGAGCTGAGCCTTTAAGTAACAGCAGCTCTGACCGAAGGCTACCGAGGGGATTAAGAGGTATCAGAGCTCCTGAGTTCTGACCCACGTATGCCAGGGATTTGGGGTTGCTCCCTTTTGACGTTGTTTTCATCCCCTGAGCAGCAGGTTGCCAGGATCCTGGAGCTGGCCAGGGAGAAGCAGGGAGCCGAGCTGCGGGCACTGCGGGACACGGCGGAGAGGTAAACACCAAGGCACCAAGCAGGACACCAGTGCTCCACCTGCAGTGAAATCCACAAGTAGGGGTGAACTCCAAGGTGTGAGTGACATCACATGAGAGAAATGTGTAGGGACTGGAGGATAGACTGGAAACGGGGAAGGTGGAGGAGGGAAGAAGTCCGGTACGCTTGTTCTGTTTTACACTTCCCTTCAGCATCTGCTGCTTCCACTGCTGGAGGCAGGACACGTCCTGATTTTGGGGGGAATCTTTGTTATGAACCCCTTAAAAAACCAAACAAATAAAAAAACAAACAGAAAAAGCTTAAATAGGACTTAGAATATTCTTAGGCCTTCTGCTGCCTGACCCCTCCCAGGTGGCATTTCTGGCCAGCAAAGCGCTCCAGAGGGATGGAATGGAGGCTGCTCCCGTGCTGGTGCCCAGGCCTGTCTCTCCTCTCTCCACAGCAACATCAAGGACATCAAGAAGCGGCTGGAGGCGAGGAGGGTGGAGCGGATCCAGGCCCTGCTGAGGAACACCAGCGACAAGGCTGCCCAGGAGAGGTGCTGGATGCTCCAGGGCCCTGTCCGTGCAGGCGCAGGGCCTGCTGCTGCCTGGGGCGCTGAAGGAGTAGAATTTTGCATCCAGTTCTTTTCCTTATATCTCAGACACATTGGAATGGTGTTTTATTTCTTTCCTAAATTACAGCAGGTTCCCCGTGTGTCAGGACACAGTGGGGATGTAGCACACGTGTGGATCGGTGTGGCACGGATCCGTCGTGAGGGGGGTTGATGGGGACACAACAGCTGGTCACAGGTTTCTGTACTTCCCTTCAAAGGTCGAAGAAAGAAATCAACAACGCCCACATCCAGGAGGTGGTGCAGACCATCAAACGGGTGAGTTCCACTGGGGCTGCCTGCGGGCGTGTGAGGGGCGGGAATGACAGGAAAGCCTGGCAGGAGCGCAGACACCCCGAGTCCAGCGGAGACCCAAAGCTAAGTCCATGTCTGTGTGTCTGTCTGTGACATGCTGTCTGTCCCTCGGTGTCTGTGCATGTCTGTGTGTGTGTGTCCATCTGTGTGTGTGTGTTGTCCTTGTCCGTGTGTCTTCTCTGTGTGTGTGTGTCCATGTGTCTGTGTCCATTTGTCCATCTGTGTGCCCATGTGTCCGTGTGTCTGTCTGTGTGTCCATGGGTGTCCCTGAGTCTATCTGCATGTCTCTCTGTCTGTCTGACTGTGTCCGTGTGTCTGTCCATCTGTCTGCTTGTTCGTCTGTCTGTCCATGTATCCTTCTGTCTGCCCCTGTGTCCTTCCGTTTGTCTGTGCCTGTGTACGTCTGTCCTTCTGTCTGTCCCTGTGTGCATCCATCTGTCCATGTGTCCATCTGTTTTTCAGTCTGTCTGTCCATGTCTCCGTCTGTCCATGTGTTCCTCTGCCTGTCTGTGTATCTGTGCGTCTGCTTTTCTGTTTGTCTGTCTGTGTCCATCCCTGTGTCTGCCTGTCCATTGTCCATCTGTCTGTCCTTGTGTCCATGTATCTGTGTGTCTTTCGATGTGTCACTTTGTCTGTGTCTGTGTGTCAGTCCATCTGTCTGTGTCCGTGTGTCTGTCTGTCTTTCTGTCAGTCTATCCATCCATCCCTGTGTCCATCTGACTGGCTGGCTGTCAGTCCATTTTTCTGTCTGTCCCTCTGTCTGTCTGTCCACCCATCCATCTGTCTGTTTGTCCATCTCTCTGTCCATGTTTCTGTCTGTCCATCTGTCTGTCCGTGTGTCCAGTTTCCTGTCCCTTTGTCTGTCCATTTGTCTGTTCACCTGTCTGTCTGCCCACGTGTCCATCCATCCGTCCGTGTTTCCATCTGTCAGTCTGTTCATCCCTCCGTCTGTCCTTGCGTCCGTCTGTCTGATTGTCCATCTCTGTCCACGTGACCGTCTGTCCATGTGTCCATCCATCTGTGTTTGTCTGTCTGTCCCTGTGTCCATCCATCTGTCTGTCCATCCATCTGTCTGTCCATCTGTCCTTGTGTCAATCTGTCTGTTGGTCTGTCTGTCTGTCTGTGTGTCTGTCCCTGTGTCAGTCTGTCTGTCCCTCTGTCCGTGCTTCCATCTTTCAGTCTGTCTGTCCGTGTGTCTGTCCATATGTCCGTCCATCTGTCCCTGTGTCCATCTGTCTTTCCGTCTGTCTGGCCATCTGTCCATTTGTCCGGCCATCTGTCCGTTTGTCTGTCAGTCCCCCATGTCCGTCTGTCCGTCTCTCTGTCCATCAATCCATGTGTCCATCTGTCTTTCTGTTTGTCCGTCTGTCCATCCCTCTGTCTGTCCCCGTGTCTGTCTGCCTGTTTTTCTGTCCATCTGTCCTTGCGTCTGTCTGTCCGTCCGTCTGTCTGTCCCTGTGTCTATCTGTCCATCCATCTGGCCTTGCGTCCACCTCTCCGTCTGTCTGTCGACGTGTCCGTCTGTCCCTATGTATGTCTGTCTGTTCATCCGTCTGCCTGTCCGTCCCTGTGTCCATCCGTCTGTGTGTCCTTGCGTCCATCTGTCTGTCTGTCCATGTTTCCGTTTGTCTGTCTGTGCATCTGTCTGTCACTCCAGTGTGTCCATCTGTCTGTCCATTTGTCCCTCAGTCCCTATGTCCATCTGTCCGTCTCTCTGGCCATCAGTCTGTGTGTCCATCTGTCCCTGTGTCCGACCTTGCATCCGTCTGTTTGTCCATCTGTCTGTCCATGCGTCCAGTTGTCTGTCCCTGAGCTCTTCTGTCCTTGCATCCATCTGTCTGCGTTTGTCCGTCTGTCCCTGTGTCCATCTCTCTGTCCATCAGTCCTTGTGTCTGTCTGTCAGTCCATTTGTCCGTCTGTCTGTCCCTGTGTCCGTGCGTCTTTCCATGTGTCCGTCTGTCTGTCCATGCTTCTGTCAGTCTGTCCCCCTGTCCATCTGTCAGTCCATTTGTCTGTCAGTCCCCCATCCATCTGTCCATCTCTCTGTCCATCAGTCCGTGTTTCTGTCCCTGTGTCGGTCTGTCTGTTCATCTGTCTGTCTGTCCTTGTGTCCATCTGTCTGTCCAATTGTCCGTCTGTCAGTCTGTCCGTATGTCCAGTTTCCTGTCCCTGTGTCTGTCTGTCTGTCCATGTGTCTCTCTGTCTGTCTGTGTTTCTGTCTGTCAGTCTGTCCATCCCTCTGTCTGTCTGTCTGTTCATCCATCTCTCTGTCCCTGTGTCCATCTGTCTGTCCTTGAGTCCATCTGTCCGTGTGTCTGTTCATCCTTCTGTCTGTCCCTGTGTCCATCTCTCTATCCATTTGTCCATCAGTCACCGTGTCCATCTGTCCGTGTGTCTGTCTGTCTTTCTCTTTCTCCGTCTGTCCCTACCTCTGTCTGCCTGTCCCCCTGTCTGTCCCTGTGTCCATCTGTCTGTCTGTCTGTCCGTCTGTCCATGTGTCCGTCTGTCTGTCTGTATGTCCGTCTGTCCATGTGTCTGTCTGTCCGTCCATCCCTGTGTCAGTCTGTCCCCGTGTCCATCTGTCCGTCTGTCTGTCCTTGCATCCATCTGTCTGTTTGTCTGTCTGTCCCTGTGTCCATTGGTCTGTCTGCCTGTCCGTCCATCTGTTCATTTGTCCGTCAGTCCCCCATGTCTATCTGTCCGTCTCTGTCCATTAGTCCGTGTGTCCATCTGTCTCTTTCTCCGTCTGTCAGTCTATTTGTCTGTCTGTCCTTGCATCCATTTGTCTGCCTGTTTGTCTGTCTGTCTATGTGTCCGTCTGTCCCTGTGTCCATGTGTCTTTCCATGTGTCCGTCTGTCTGTCCGTGTTTCTGTCCGTCAGTCCCCCTGTCTGTCTCTGTCCATCAGTCTGTGTGTCCATCTTTCTCTGTCTGTCTGTCTGTCCCTGTGTTCATCCATCTGTCCGTGTTTCTTTCTGTCCTTGTGTTCATCTGTCTGTCTGTCCGTTTATCTGTCTGTCAGTCCATGTGTCCGTCTGTCTTTGTTTCTCTGTCTATCCCGATGTCCGTCTGTCCCTGTGTCCACCTGTCTGTTCATCCGTCTGTCCATGTGTCCATCTGTCCATCCGTCTGTCCTTGCGTCCACCTCTCTATCCGTTTGTCCGTCTGTCTCTGTGTTCGTCTGTCTGTCCATCTGAATGTCCTTGCATCCAGCTGTCTGTCTGTCCACGTATCTGTCTGTCCATGTATCCGTCTGTTTGTGTGTCCATCTGTCTGTCTGTCTGTCCTTATATCCACCTCTCTGTCTGTCTGTCCATGTGTCTGTCTGAATGTCCTTGTGTCCATTTGTCTGTCTGTCCACGTGCCCATCTGTCGGTATGTCCATCTGTCTGTCCCTGTGTCTGTCCGTCTGTCCTTGCATCCGTCTGTCTGTTTGTCCGTGTATCTGTCAGTCCCGTGTGTCTGTCTGTCTGTCCATTTGTCTATCTGTCTGTCCGTCCGTCCGTCCGTTTCTCTGTCCACCAGTCTGTCTGTCTTTCTGTTTCTCCGTCTGTCAGTCCATTTGTCTATCTGTCTGTCCGTCCGTCCTTGCCTCTCTCTGTCTGTCTGTCCGTCTGCCCGTCTGCCCATCTGTCCGTATTTCTATCTGTCCATCTATCTGTCTGTCTGCCCCTGTGTCCATGTGTCTTTCCATGTGCCTTTCTCTGTCTGTCTGTCCCTCTGTCTGTCAGTCTGTCCCTGTCTCTGTCCGTCTCTCCTTGCATCCATCTGTCTGTCCCTGTGTCCATCTGTCAGTCCATTTTTCCATCTGTCCCCCTGTCCATCTGTCCGTCTCTCTGTCCATCAGTCCGTGTTTCTGTCCATCCATCCCCGTGTCCGTCTGTCAGTCTGTCCGTATGTCCATATGTCCATCCTTGCCTCCATCTGTCTGTGTGTTTGTCCATCTGTCTTTCCCTGTGTCTACCTGTCCGTCTGTCCGTGTGTCCAGTTTCCTGTCCCTGTGTCTGTCTGTCTGTCCATGTGTCTCTCTGTCTGTGTTTCTGTCTGTCAGTCTGTCCATCCCTCTGTCTGTCTGTCTGTTCATCCGTCTCTCTGTCCCTGTGTCCATCTCTCTGTCCTTGAGTCCATCTGTCCGTGTGTCTGTTCATCCTTCATCTGTCTGTCCCTGTGTCCATCCGTCTGTTTGTCCATGTGTCGGTCTGTCTGTCCTTGTGTCCATCTGTCTGTCTGTTTGTCCATCTGTCCCTGTGTCTGTCTGTCTGTCCATCCCTTTGTCTGTCCCTGTGTTCATCTGTCCGTCTGTCTGTCCTTGCCTCCACCTTTCTGTTTGTCTGTCCATCTGTCTGTCCACATGTCCACCTGCCCTATGTCCGTCTGTCCGTTTATCTGTCTGTCAGTCCCGAGTGTCCATCTGTCTGTCCATTTGTCCATCAGCTCCCCGTGTCCATCTCTCTGTCCGTCAGTCCGTCTGTCTTTCTCCGTCTGTCCGTCCCTCTGTCTGTCTGTCCCCATGTCCCTGTGTCCATCTGTCTGTCTCTCCATATGTCTGTCAGTCTGCCCTTGTGTCCATCTGTCTGTCTGTCCCCGTGTCGGTCTGTCTGTGTGTCTATCCGTCTGTCCGTCTCTGTCCGTCAATCCATGTGTCCATCTGTCTTTCTGATTCTGTCTGTCTGTCCCTCTGTCTGTCCCTATTTCCGTCTGTCCATCCTTGTGTCTGTCCCTGTGTCTATCTGTCCATCTGCACATCCTTGCATCCATGTTTCTGTCTGTCTTTCTCCGTCTGTCCATCCCTCTGTCTGTCAGTCTGTCCCTGTGTCTGTCTGTCTGTCCATTTGTCCATCGGTCCCTGTGTCTGTCTGTCTGTCTCTCTGTCCATCAGTCTGTGTTTCTGTCCGTCCCTCTGTCTGTTCGTCCCCATGTCCGTCTGTCCCTGGGTCCATCTGTCTGTGTGTCCGTCCCTGTGTCAGTCTGTCCCTGGGTCCGTCTATCCGTGCTTCCGTCTGTCCATTTGTCCATCAGTCTGTCTCTCTGTCCGTCAGTCAGTGTGTGTCCGTGTTTCTATCAGTGTGTCCGTCACTGTCCATGTGTCTGTCAGTGCATGTCCACGTGTCTGACACTGTGTCCGCGTGTCCATCACTCTGTCCATGTGTCCGTCAGTGTCCCTGTCTCCATCAGTATTTGTCCGTGTGTCCATCAGTGTGTCTGCGTGTCCATCACTGTGTCTGTGTCCGTGTGTCCGTCACTGTGTCCGCCAGTTGGTGTCCGTGTGTCCATCAGTGTCTGTCTGCGTGTCCGTCCTTGTATGTCCGCGTGTCCGTCAGTGTGTCCATCAATGTGTCCGCGTGCCCATCAGTGTGTGTCCGTCAGTGTATCCACGTGTCCGCATGTCCGCAAGTGCATATCTGTCACTGTGTCCGCATGCCCGTCAGTGTTTGTCCGTGTGTCCGTCAGTGCGTGTCCATGTGTCTGTCAGTATGTGTCCGCTGTCCATCGCTGTGTCCGCGTGTCCATCATTGTCGGCGTGTCCGTCACTGTGTGTCCATCGCTGTATCCACGTGTCTGCGTGTCCGTCACTGTGAGTCCGCGTGGCCTTCTGCGTCCACCAGTGCGTGTCCGTGTCCACGTGTCCGTCAGTTTGTCCACGTGTCCGTCAGTCTGCGTCCGTCACTGTGTCTGTCAGTGTCCTCGTGTCCCTCAGTGTGTGTCCGTCACTGCGTGCCCGTCATTGTGTCCGTGTGTCCGTCAGTGAGTCCGCGTGTCCTTCTGCGTCCACCAGTGCATGTCTGTGTCCACTTGTCCCTCAGTGTGTGTCCATGTCCGTGTCAGCGTCTCCGTGTCTGTCAGTGCGTGTCCGTGTGTCCGACATGTATGTCTGCGTGTCCGTGTGTGTCCGCGTGTCCGTCAGTGTCCGCGTGCCCACAAGTCCGTCAGTGCGTATCCGTCACTGTATCCGTGTGTCCGTCACTGTGTTCGCGTGTCCATCCTGTGTGTCCGTCAGTGTGTCCGTCGCTGAGTCTATGTCCGCGTGTCTGAAATGTCTGTCCGCGTGTCCGCGAGTCCATTACTGTATCCGCGTGTCCGTCCCTGTGTCCGCCAGTGTGTGTCCGTGTCCGTCACTCTGTCCACGTATCTGTCAGTGTGTGTCGGTCAGTGCGTGTCCGTCTGTCTGTCAGTGCGTCTCCCTGTGTCTGTCTCCTCATGTCTGTCAGTGTGTCCGCGTGTCCGTATCCGTGTGACCGTCACTATGTCTGCGTGTCCGTTATTGTCCGTGCGTCTATCAGTGCGTATCCATCAGTGTGTCTGTCAGTGCGTGTCTGCGTGTCCGTCGTTCTGTCTGCGTGTCCGTCTCCACGTGTCCGTTAGTGTGTCTGTCACTGAACGGAAACACGGACACTGACGGACACGCGGACAGAGTGACGGACACGCAGACACGCGTTGGCGGACAGATGGACACCCACTGACGGGCACACGGATGCGGACACACACTGACGGACATGCGGACAGAGTGACGGACACACACTGACGGACACGCGGATACAGTGACGGATACACATTGATGGACATGAGGACACTGATGGCGTGTCCGTCAGTCTGTGTCCGCGTGTCCGTGTGTCTGTCAGTGTCCTCGTGTCCCTCAGTGTGTATCTGTCACTCTGTCCTCTTGTCCGTCAGTGTGAGTCCGCGTGTCCTTCTGCGTCCACCAGTGCATGTCTGTGTCCACTTGTCCGTCTGTGCCTGTCTGTCCGTGTGTCTGTTAGTGTCCGTCAGTGTGTGTCCGTCTGTCTGTCAGTGCGTGTCCGTCTCCTCATGTCCGTCAGTGTGTCCGTCACTATGTCCGCGTCTCCGTGCGTCCATCAGTGCGTATCCATCAGTGTGTCCGCGTGTCCGTCAGTGCGTGTCCGTGTGTCCTTCACTTTGTCCGTGTCCGCCAGTGCATGTCCGTCCGTGTGTCTGTCAGTGTCCCCGTGTCCCTCAGTGTGTGTCCGTCTGTCCACATGTCTGTCAGTGTCCGCGTCTCAGTGTGTCCGCGTGTCCGTCAGTGTCCGCGTGTCCACAAGTCTGTCAGTGCGTATCCGTCACTGTATCCGCATGTCCGTCAGTGCGTGTCCGTGTGTCTGTCAGTGTGCGTCAGTCGCTGTGTCTGTCCGCGAGTCCATCAGCGTCTGTGTCCTCCANCTGTTAGTGTCCGTCAGTGTGTGTCCGTCTGTCTGTCAGTGCGTGTCCGTCTCCTCATGTCCGTCAGTGTGTCCGTCACTATGTCCGCGTCTCCGTGCGTCCATCAGTGCGTATCCATCAGTGTGTCCGCGTGTCCGTCAGTGCGTGTCCGTGTGTCCTTCACTTTGTCCGTGTCCGCCAGTGCATGTCCGTCCGTGTGTCTGTCAGTGTCCCCGTGTCCCTCAGTGTGTGTCCGTCTGTCCACATGTCTGTCAGTGTCCGCGTCTCAGTGTGTCCGCGTGTCCGTCAGTGTCCGCGTGTCCACAAGTCTGTCAGTGCGTATCCGTCACTGTATCCGCATGTCCGTCAGTGCGTGTCCGTGTGTCTGTCAGTGTGCGTCAGTCGCTGTGTCTGTCCGCGAGTCCATCAGCGTCTGTGTCCTCCACTGTCTGCGTGTCCGTCAGTGCGTATCCGTGTGTCCGTCACTCTGTCCGCGCGTGTCCGTGTGTCCGTTACTGTCCATGTGTCAATGCGTGTCCATCAGTCTGTGTCCGCGTGTCCGTCACTGTGTCTCCGCCTGTCTGTGTCTGCCAGTGCGTATCCGTCAGTGTATCCGCGTGTCCGTCAGTGCATGTCCCTGTGTCCGTCCGTGTGTCCGTCACTGCATGTCCATCAGTGTGTCCACGTGTCCGTCACTGAACGGAAAAACAGACACTGACGGACAGGCACTGACGCACACACACTGACGGAGACGCAGACACTGNTCCGCGAGTCCATCAGCGTCTGTGTCCTCCACTGTCTGCGTGTCCGTCAGTGCGTCTGTGTGTCCATCACTCTGTCCGCGCGTGTCCGTTACTGTCCATGTGTCAATGCGTGTCCATCAGTCTGTGTCCGCGTGTCCGTCACTGTCTCCGCCTGTCTGTGTCTGCCAGTGCGTATCCGTCAGTGTATCCGCGTGTCCGTCACTGTGTCTCCGCCTGTCTGTGTCTGCCAGTGCGTATCCGTCAGTGTATCCGCGTGTCCGTCAGTGCATGTCCCTGTGTCCGTCCGTGTGTCCGTCACTGCATGTCCATCAGTGTGTCCACGTGTCCGTCACTGAACGGAAAAACAGACACTGACGGACAGGCACTGACGCACACACACTGACGGAGACGCAGACACTGGTGGACACAGACACGCAATGACGGACACACAGACATGCACTGATGGACATACGAACACGCGGGCACACTGACGGACACGCGGATAAACTGACGGACACAAGGACCCTGACGGACAGAGTGACGGACACACACGGAGACACGGACACGCGGACAGACTGACGGACACGCAGCCACTGGAGGACACAGACGCACATGGACACAGGGACGCACACTGACAGACACGCGGACGGACATGCGGATACAGTGATGGACTTGCGGACACTGACAGACACGTGGACATAGACACAGCGACGGACACGCACTGACCCGCGGACACACTAACGGACACACGGACACGCACTGACGGACATGCGGATATAGTGACAGATACGCACTGACAGACTTGTGGACACGCGGGCACTGACGGACACACGGATACAGTGACGGACATGCGGACACACTGACTGAGACGCGGACACGCGGACAAACGGACACACTTACAGGCACGCATACATACATGTCGGACACACAGTGATGGACACACAAAGACACGCGGGCAGAGTGACGGACACGCACTGGCGGACATGCCATCGGTGTCCTCATGTCCGTCAATGTGTATCCGTCACTGTATCCGCGTGTCCGTCATTCCGTCCGCGTGCCCATCAGTGCGTGTCTGTCCGTTTGCATCCGCGTGCCCGTCAGTGGGTGTCCATCTGTCCGCCAACGCGTCTGCGTGTCCGTCACTCTGTCCGCGTGTCCGTCACTGTGTCCA
>VYXB01002032.1:434-33941 GCA_013397135.1 Pachyramphus minor | reverse complement strand
CTTTCCTCCCAGCAGAGCTGCTCCATCCCTCGGATCAACAAATCGACTACAAGACAAACAATTTGGCCCCAGCAGCACACAAACTCCAACAAGTGTTATTCCAGGGACTGTGCCTTCAGTCAATGACTTTCAGGTCTCTTTGCTAAATGTTTGTCACTGTGGAGGCACCAGTTTAATCATCCCAGGACACCAGTTCTCTCCATCAGTGTTGGATTCCATCACAATCTGGCAAATCCTCAGCAGTCTACCTGGAGATTTCTTGTCTCAAACACCAACAGGTTCAGAGCTCCACACGTCAAGAACCAAAGTCTAAAGGCTGCAACTGGAACATTCCCACGAGTTACCACGGGGTGGCTTTTGAACAGAAGTTGTTGCCACGAACTGAAATCACAACCAATGTGCCTAAAATGCATCACCATATAATGATAAAACTCAATCATACATTTACTACTCATTGAAATGTTCTCAGAGCAGGACTAAAGCCATTTATAGCCTCCTTACTGGGAATTCTGCAATCATACCTTCTCATTTGAATTGGAACAAAATGGCAAATTCTGCATTTTTTCACAAACATTTTTATAATCGATTTAGGTCGAGGGAGGNCTCATTTGAATTGGAACAAAATGGTAAATTTTTGTAATTGTTTTAGGTTGAGGGATTTTTTTTTCTTTAAATAGAATAATAACTTTTTTTTTTTTCACTTAGAAATGTTATATGATATAAAACAAACTCCAAGTCACTTCAGGACAAAGCATTGAAATGTTCTGCTTCACAAAAATTTAAATGTTCCTTGTTAGTATGATCTGAAAGCTTCACTTGGAATTGACTTTTTGCACACGTAACTTATGCTTGATAAATATGCTTTCTTGTGCATAGACACATTTTTGGTAGAAAATCGAGTGAAGCAACATTTGTCCATGTTTGTTCATGAGGAAAAACATTGTTAACCTTGTCAACAGTTTCTCTCCATGACTTCCTTCTTATCTCACAAAATCCAGTATTGGTAAAACAAGGTATTGATGACTTCTCTAAATATAACATTTTATAGTTGTGTCTGTATATATGTTCATAAAGAGGAGAAGGAATATTTCCCATGCCTAAATTGAATGTGTTTATTTACCTAATGTAAAGTACTACAAGTAGAATTAATTACTATTTTCATGCTAAATGAGAATTTCTGCTTTATTTACATTACCTCTGCACCATTTTAAACTACTGAAAAGTGCTGAGTATTATTCAAAAACTCAGTCTGAAACCCAATATTCTATGTGGATGCACAGAAATGGGATTAAATGGATCACAGACCCAAACAACTTTGCTTAACTAGGATTTTCTAAAAGTGGAGGAACTTTAAATGGAGATGTACAACTGAAGCAAGCTGCAGAAGTGAAATTTAACATAAGATGAAAGATAATCAATGTGTTATTTTTGCTGTTATTGACACTGTATTTCAACGAGGTTTGCCAGCTTTAAATACAACCTTGGTTCTCCCCACAGCCCCTTTTTTCTACTGTCATCTTCGGTGTTCGTGGCTAAAGCTCCACGTGCCTCCAAAATAAAAATGACCAGGTTATTACTGAGGGGTTTTATTCCTGTTTTACCTTCAGGACAACATAGTGTTGATCTCATGGGGTATTTCTTTATTCCTAATTCCATTATAGTGCACACTGTAATGAGGGCCTTCTGCACAGCACCATAGGGACTTACCCAAAAGTTAGGATTCAGCACAGGACCAAACCACATTATGTCTGTGGGACCATCTTAAAGTAGGTTTTTGAGTAATAGACTAAAACTGCTCTGGCCAGGAGAAAACTGCAATATATCAGGGGAAGTAAATAGCTCACTCCTGGTTTGGGACTTCTCAATTGAAGGCTTTTTTTAATTAGCTTACAAATTGTCATGCAGGAAATAACTCTTCTGGTAAAGGCAGGACTACACAAGTACTAACTCTGTGACTTCACCTTTGGTTGCAAAGGAGGTTTGAGGTCAAGAAAACAAGTAGTTTTTCAACCCTGTCCACATCTCTTGGCAACCATCAGCTGAGGAGGTAAAGCAAGGACTGCAAACCAAGGCTGTGGCAGATCTAAAGATTTTCTACTGCTTGGAAAACAGCACCTCATGGGGCCATAGGTGCCTCTGCCTAGAGCAGGAGCACCTTCCCAGCCCTGGGATGAAGGACACTGCTACAGAGCCTCTGCTGCTCCTTGACCATGTCAGATACTGCTGGTCACTAAATCAAGAGATTGAACAGATTTAACAGATGCTGGGTCTACAGGAATAACACCTTGGAAGTTCACAGGAGCCTGGAGAACGTGTGTTGCAGTCTGGCAGCACAATCCACAGCAAGCTCCAAATGTCTACCCAGCATCTGCACCATCACTGGCAGCAGGTTTGTGTGGTGGTGCACAATTCTGGGAGCATGGACCCACATTTCCTGATCTGGATATTTGCTGCCTGGCTGCAAGCAGGCATTTCCAAGGTCACAGGTAGCTGAGACCAGTTGTGAAAATCCACCTCTCCCTTCAGCTCACGAGACTTGCCAGGGTAATGGAGTATATACTCAATACACAGCTCATTTCTGTGATTGTCTTGTTATATTAGATGCTGATCATTACTTGGCAAGAACTCACAAATCAAATTCCAAACATGATCTTGAGAACACATCTCCAGCTGCTCATGTGATATGCATCAATATCAGTCAATAACTAGAGATGAGGACAATAAGCTGTACTTGAAATGTCCTGGAGGTACAAATTGAACCATATTTTACACAGTGTTATTGAAATGTAGGTGTGGGAATTTTGTTTGTCCTGTAGGTGCCTGTTCACATCTGCATCTATAAAACTTAATGGCAAACCTTCAGAATCACAAATAACAGCTATAAACTCCAGCAGTGAACCAATGGTGCCTGTCTTCTCTTGCTGCTTTTCAAAATATCCCCCAAAGTGAGCTTTATGAAAGGCAAGCCAAGTCTCTCCATGTGCCTACTCATAAATCCATAAAAACAAGTTCATGCCTAGAAGCTTGGAGGTTTACTTAGCTAGATCAGATATCAGTTATAATTCTTAAATGACTAAAAAAATAAAATATTAAGAATATATTTCAGTTGTTGAGAATCACTGTGCACTCTTGCTTGGCTTCAACAGCTGCTTCCCTCGCTCTACTGACTGCGTGTTGGATTTAAATCCATGCTTGATTCATGATTTTTGGAAGTCCATTGCTGTGCTTCACTTCAAGCACCAGGTGAGTCCGTGACTATTGAACACATACCTTTCTGTTTTGGAAACCATTTGATGAAAAGCCACACTGACAGAAATTTAAGATGGGGACAATATCCAAGAATCATCATTACATTTGTAACCTGAGCAGGAGAGTCCTTGTCTTTTCAGGAACCCCTTCAAACTCCAATATAGACAATATTATACAATAAATAACCAGTCACCTATAGTTATTTGTATGGTTAAAGAGAAGAAGCTTGTGGCTACTGTTCTGTCTTCCTGCATGGTCCATATAACAGGACAAAAGATGCATCATCTACATTTGCTGGAGTAATTAATATCACTATAGAAATTAATAACTAATATGCCACCATTCCACCCCAGCAGTTAATAATATATATTTTGGAATTACAAATGTATGGAATTACCAATACAATTTGGAAACTGCCATTTATATTAGGATTACACTACTGTAATTGGATAGCTTTATTCTATCCACTCTCTATAGATTATACTGATATATACAGGCTGTAAATATCACAAACCCATTTCAAACAATGGTTTAAATACCTCTGGTATCACACCAAACCATTTAAAACATTCTGCCATTGTTAAAACACTGAGAAAAGTCTAGAAACACTGAGTCACATGACATGGCAGATTTTTAAATAATACCTGTTACTGATATTTTTAGATAATTTTCTTTTGTTCATTAACTCCCATGGACTATATTGAGACACTATATTGATCTCTCTCTGCTGTAAGGATCTGTCACAAAGTCCAGTGCAATGGGAAAAAAAGTCCTGTTGCTTCCAATGATTTGGGAAAATCTTGCCTAAAACCAGAGTGAAATTCTGTGAGTGCTCATTTTCCAAGCACGTGGCCTTATTTCTGAAATGAGCAGGAAGTAGAAAATATTTTTGTCTTCAATACCATCAAGTGGCTCCTGCTCCTGCTCTGGAGGCAGAAAGAACTAAAGGTTCTTTCTTTGCATCATGCACCACTCAATGCCAATCTGAGAAGCACAGAAGGGTTTGGGATGGAAAGGACCTTAAAGATCACCCAGTTCCAACCCCTGCCATGGGCAGGGACACCTTCCACCAGCCCAGGTTGCTCCAAGCCCCGTCCAACCCGGCCTTGGACACTCCCAGGGATCCAGCGGCAGCCACAGCTTCTCTGGGCAACCTGGGCCAGGGCCTCCCCACCCTCACAGGGAAGGATTTATTCCCAATATCCAATCTAAACCTACTCTCTAACAGTTTAAAACCATTCCCCCTTGTCCTGGCACTCCAGGCCCTTGGAAATAGTCTCTCTCCATCTTTCCTGTCGGCTCCCTGGAAGGCCACAATCAGGTCACCCCAAAGCTTCTCTTCTCCAGGTGAACAATCCCGGCTCTCCCAGCCTTTCCTCCCAGCAGAGCTGCTCCTGGGATTCTCCTGGTGCCTCCTCTGGACTCTCTCCAGCAGCTCCATGTGCTCCCTGTGCTGTTCCCAGGGCTGGAGCAGCTCTGCAGGGGGGTCTCACCTGAGGGGGCAGAGGGGCACAATCCCCTCCCTCAATCAGCCCACGCTGCTTTTGTTGGCAAAGGCATCTGCAGCAACTCTCCCAAATAAAATAACTGAGGCACAGTTGTTACAATACTCCCCTCACTGGGACCTCTTGGAATGCACCCAAATCCTGTCAGATCCCACATTCTTGGATGTGTGAGCATTTACCTTCCAGGTGACTCGGATGCTTTGTGAGGATATAGGCTCCAGCTGGACATCCTGAGGGGGACCATCAGGAGCTGGGAAGACAGAAGAGAGATGCATCAAAACTGACCCTTGAAGGCCCCCAGAATCCAGCCCTTCACATGTCATGTCACCATCTTAACACTCAGTGTCACAGAGATTTGGACTGGGTCAAGGTCACATGGAGACTTCATGCACAAAACCAGGGCCTGGCATCTTCCACGTTCAGTGTCACCCTGGCCAACAGGAAATGCAACACGTGCTGAAACATGGCAAGCTGCTAAATAAAATAGGATGAGTAATGGTGGCTTTTCTTGTTTAGAGATACTCTACAGTGCTGTTTGTGCACTGAAAATAGTCCAGACATGTTTTCAGCAGTCAGAACCCTGTGGGTGACAGAAAAGCAGCAGAATCCACTTAAAGCAGGTGAGACAGGAGCTCCTGATCCCGCCTTCACCATGTTGCAAACTTTCCAGTGGGATCCTAGAGACTGAGCACATTCAGTCCAATATCAAATATTTTATACCCAAACCCCTGCACACTTTACCCCCTCCCCAGGGTAAGTATTCCAGCCTGGAAATCAGACAGAAAATAACTGAGAGATGGAAAAAAACCCCTCAGTCAGGAGAAGTTTTGCTTGGTATCAGCACTTTGCTAAAAGTGTGCATGATGCTTTAAAGGTGAGTGAAAAAAGGAGGCCCTCAGTCTGGGGGAACCTACTTGTCAGCTGGGCAGCTACAAAGCAGATCAGGAATCAGCTGGGATTGAACAGGGAGATGTGAAGTAAATTGCTTGCTCAGCGAGGTAAATCATTGGAAAAGGGAGATCTGAGGAAAGGGATGGAGTCATCTCGAGCTGCTGCAGAGGGTTCCCTTGATGCAGAATATGGCCTCAGTAAAAGGTATTAAATTAACTTTTAATAGCATGACAAAGGAAGTAAAGCAATAAAAAGGGTGAGATGGGGCTGATAGAGGTGGAGCAGCAGTAAATGACAGCTGTGCCGAAAGGAACCAGAACATTTGGCTTTAACTGATGAAAGCAGAGACAAAGAATACAGCCAATATGTTTAATTTATTAAATATGCCCTATTCTCTGCCATTCCTGACTGTCCTTCATATGGGAAATTTCCAAAGCTTGAAAAGAACTTTATTTCCATTCCTCTTGTGTTCATATAAAGGAGAGAGGAGAGGAAAAAGTCCACTGGTAAAAATGAGACCTCTATGAATTTTTTGAAGCCTGACCTTGATTCTGTCCCCCTGTTGACAAGAGTGAATGCCATTTCTCCAGGGTACATTATAATGCAGTGGAATTTGAGCAAATCATTTGATCCTGAAAATAGGGTTTAAAATGTGCCCCTTAAAATCTTGACTTTGCCTTGAAAGACCCCAAAGTTTTTACAGACCTGAATACTTAACTGCTCCCAGCATTCCATGATGAAATATTTAATAAGAAGTCATTTGTTCTACACACTTAATTCCACACGGAGTTTGTGGCAAGAACATAAAGAAAACCCAGATATCCCAGTTTCCTCTATTGATTTTTGCATTAAGCAATGTTAGTGCAAGTGTGCATTTGCACCTATTTTCCAACACATGAGCTAATTTGGGCTGTATGGAAGGAAAGATGTGGCCTGCAAGCTTTGAAATCATTCTTAAATATCCTTTTTGCCACAGAGACCATTTACAGTTTTCTTTCTAATCAGGGCATTGCAATATGTGATGCACAATCTGGGCCCTACACCAACAGCGTGGCTGGAGTTGGTTAGTTTTTATATTGTCTTTCCTGGACCTCTATTTTGTTCCCTTCTCATTACTTTCTCTCTCATTCCCTGCTCCCAGGCTGTTCTCCATTTCCTGCTGTAAAGGCAGAGAACAGAAGTCAACAGTGATCAAAAAATGATGTTCCCACACATTGCACATCACCTGAAATAAAAACCCAGGAGACAAACATCACATACACTTGCCTAAGCCTGACCTCCTCTCTCCCAGCTCTTCCCTAGGTAGATCAGTGACTTTTGAATACAGTTCCACACTGCTGGTCTTTTCCTCCCAACAGAGTCTCCTTAAAAGACAGCAACAAAAGGATCATTTATTCTGAAACTTGGTTACAAAGAACTGAGCAAAATGTTAAGATTCTGAGCAATGATGTTAAGATTCCACCCTGTTCATGGGGAAGCTGGGTTTTTTTATTATTATTTCAAGGCCAGCTGCTGATCCTGACAATTTAATTATCAGTGAGGAAAAACTTGGCCAATAAAAAATATTATAAGCATGGGTGAATAAGCACAAGAGAGTAGATCCAAGACCCACCCCTGCACTTTGATGCACAAGGGAGGATGGGCATTTTGGGGCTACAGATGATGCTGGCTGGGAGAATGGATAGTCTGTTTTCTCCAGTGATTTCCCTGTTTTCCTTGAACAAAGAGAGAGGAAAAACCCCAATCAAATGATAAATATTTTGCAAACCATCTCTTCACCATGAGTAAAGCTGTTCACAGAAGGGTTTCCTTCCACTAGGGTGAAAAAGGAAATGAAGCTCACGTCTCCAGCTTTACACTGAGCCCTTGTGTCCTGTTCTTACTCAGGAAGTCCCTCAGAACGAAAATCAAGTTCTCCTGACACAAGGTAGAGTTTCACTGCAGTAAATTCACCCACAGAGAAAAGGAGTGGGAATTACACAGCTGTATTCACGTGAGCTGAACTGAAAATCAGTCACCAAGAGTTCAAATCCAAGACCAACATGAATCCTGAAAGAGCAAGAGAGGTTTCACCACCAGGGCGCTGCCCCCCCAGCAACTTGCACTACAGTTGTCCTCTCTACATCCCCAAAGAAGGAAGCAGTGCTGGCTTAGCATAAGTTAACAGGAAAAATAAAATTGGCCAGAAAAAAGTGATGCTTTCAAACATGAATGAGCAATTTCCTTTGTGGTCAAGACTTTTCAGAGTAATTCTGTCCAGTTTCTAAGGATGCTGAAGCTGCTTGAGTTACTCTCAGCACATTTGTACACTATATAGAATTCCAAGGTGTGTCTGCTATTTATGGCCATGTAACATTTTCTTTTCTAATTGCTGAAACAGAGAAAAAAAATGCCCCCATAGTCCTTCAGGGACAGAACTCTGTAATGTTGTAGAAGAGTGAAAGGTTAAAGGTAAAAATAATGGTTGGATTGGATGGTCTTGGAGGTCTTTTCCAACCTAAATGATACATGGCAGCAGAGATCAGGGGGATGACAGTAACTAATGACAGCCAAATGACTCAAGCATTGACATCAGAAAAGCAAATGGTGGGTGGGTTGAGAGATGGAGTATTCAGGAAGATTTGATTCATGTGGACCAATGTCCTCTGATGGGGGTAACTTAAATTAGTTCCCTATATTAACATCTGAGCACCTCAGGAAAGCCACAACACCCACAGGGGGAGGAACCACCACTGAAAATAGGATGTTGCTGCCTGAGTTGCCACACTGCAGGTACAGCTGTGTTATTTGCAGAACCACGGGCTGAAAATTCGGAGCACAATATCTCCTTTGACCACTAGATGCCACTGAGCAGCTTTAATTACAACCGTGCACCACAAAGTTGCAAAAGTCACAACTTTCTACGGGAACAAGTCGGTATTTCCTTCTGTGCCGCTGCAGCACATTGTGTAAAGATTCCTCCCACCAAAGAGAGAGAATTCCCAGCACATTTTGGGTGCCACAAATCCAGGGCACACCTGCTTCATCCGTGGTGATGGTGAGCTCGTTGCTGGCCTCGCTCTTGCCGATGAGGTTCTTGGCGTACATGCGGATGTTGTAGGTGGAGGAAGGGTGCAGGTCGATGATGGTGGCCTGGTTTAGCTGAGGGGACACGTCTTTGGTTCTCTGAACAGAATCCCAGGAGTCTGTTTAACAAGAAATGAGTAAGAAATCAATATGAAATATTAAAAAAAACCCAGACAAATAAATGGTGTGAATGTGGCTGACACAAGCGCGCGGTTAAAGTGTCTCACAAAGCAGGGATGCTGATTAGCCCAGAAAATGCCTGGTGCTACAGGGAAATCCAGGGATCACCTTCCTAGGGAGCACTCCTGACTGCTCTAAGTGGGGTGCTGTGACTCAGCTCTGGGATCATCAGAAAATCCAGGAAATAGCTGCTCTTTGAGGAGGTGGTGAGAGGGGATTCCCTAGTTTTGTTGAGTGTAAATACTTGGTTTTTTACCTTTGCTACATTGGAATAACTGTGAAAAAGATCCTTCCAAAGGGTTCCTCACTCAGGGAGAAAGTTGGTTGTGCTCCCAAAAGGGGAAGGAAGTGATTTAATAAACAGGAGTGGCTGGTGATGTTTTTGCTCCCAGACAGGAGGGGGGAACCAGGGTGGGTCGGGCTCTGCTCCCAGGGAACAAGGGACAGGAGGAGAGGGAACGGCCTCCAGCTGGGCCAGGGGAGGCTCAGGTTGGACATGAGGAGGAATTTCTGGCTGGAAAGGGTGGTGAGGCCTTGGCAGGGGCTGCCCAGGGAGGTTTGGAGTCCCCAGCCCTGGAGGTGCCCAAGGAAGGCCTGGATGTGGCACTCAGTGCTCTGGGCTGGGGGACAAGGTGGGGATGGGGCACAGGGTGCACTCAATGATCTTGGGGGTCTTTTCCAACCTTAATGATTCCATGATTTTAATGGAAGGTCCTTAAACTAGCAGGGGTCAGTCAGAAGGTTTGATCCCCAAACACCAGGAGCAAACAGTGAGCACAAGCCTGGAGCACTTAGAGATGGGGTTCAGCACCCTCCAGGACTGGTGCTATTTCCCTGACCCATTTTAGGATGCAGGAGAATGTAGAACCCTCTAAACTGTCTGTGTACATCTGTCAAAGGAGGAGCACATTGTTATTATTTGTGCTCACTATTCATCTACCTGTTACATTTTTAATAAATTACCCAGACATGTAATAAATAGGGAAAAGGGTGGAAACTGGCTAAACACAGCAACCCCTGTTTTCATTCCAGCATTGAATCGCTGAAAAAAACCCAGACAATGTATCAGTTTAAAGCATCTTGATATCTTTTGTGTGTTGTCATCCTTCATTTCTTCCTTACTGCAGGCAATGTTCCTCCTTTAACCTCTGCAGCATCCTGTGGGGATGTCACTGCAGGCTCTCAGGAGGGTTTTACACTCTGGGTCACTGTAGGCAGGATTGCAGGAAGCTCAGAGGGTAAGAAAGGCTCGTTTAAAAATAGAAAGCTCACCCAGATACAAAATATTTCCACAAACAGTGTAAATTCTTTCATTAAAAGATGTACAAGTTGTCACAGTGACATGTCACCTGCATGCTGGTTGGTTACAGGGGCTGTTTGCTCACCCATGTGCCTTTGTTCGAACAGAAAACATTCAGGAAACAGGTTTTTAAGTGATAGGTAAAATAATTTGAATATATTTTACCTTGAGTTTGTCACAGATTTTTCTGTGGGATGCTTTCAGAAGCTCTAAAGGAATCATCTGCAGGCAGCACTTCTACAACTTGCCCTCAGTTTGCTACAACTCCACAGAATTTCTTAAACTTCACAGAATTTCTTGAACTCCACAGAATTTTAACCAGCAGTTCCACCCCATTGAGTTAAATTTTATACAAGCACAGAAAGAAATTCTGTCTTTAAAACTCCAAAAGGAAAGGAATTTCCAAAAAAAAAAAAAAACACAAACAAACAAACAAAAAAAACACACCTCCTTGGTATGGAGATTGTGTTAAATTTCCCTTGAGGATGGTGAGAATTTCTTTAATATGGTCTCTGTATTATCAGATTGCTTTAGTTTTCACTTGGTTGTTTAAAATACTAACTCCTCATAGGACTCTAGTACATATTAGATACTGAAATCAAAGAAATAAATTTGAGAATTTCTGGTGATTCTTAGTAGATTTAGTAATGACACACCATGGAAAAAGAGAGATGAAAACTCACAGTCTCCTGTACTTCTAAACACAGGTTTCCAGTGTTTATTTATGGCTAATGCTTGGACTTCAGGAGCTTATTTTGATATGTATAACCCCTTTTTGAAGGCTAGATTAAACAACAGCAATCCTTTTAAAATGAGCCAGTCCAGAGAGGAAAAGAGTTCTCCCCAGTTTTTAAAAATTTAAGTGTTAATAAGAAAAAAAGTGAAAAAAAAAAAGGTTAATTTTTTAAAAATTATGTTGATGAGAGAAAAGGAGAAAATAGTTAATTTTAAAAAATGTGACAGTAAGAAAAAAGGGGGGGGAATTTAATTTTGTTTTCTTCTGGTAAACCATAAAAATATTTGCTTGTGTCCATGAGTAAGTGAGGTGTTAAGAACGACTATTGGCTCTTCTTGGTTTTCATTCTTGTTGCAGATTACTCTAAAATCTACTTATGTAGAAAGACTAATAAAGCACATCAAACAAGCAGCAATAGGTTATCAAAAAAACCCCAAAAACCAACCAACCAACCAACCAACCAAAAACACCCACTAAAAAAAAAACCCAAACAGAAACAAACAAACAAGGAAAAAACCCAACTAAAACACAAAATAAACAAGAAAAAAACAAGGAGAAAACAAACACAAACAAAAGGCAAAAAAGGTGCAAAAAAATGCACAAAGAAGCCACAAAAAAAAAAAAACACCAAACAAACGAAAAACCCCAAAAAACCCAAACCAACAAACAAAAAACCCAAACCAAACAAACAAGAAACTACACCATCCCCCCGCAAAAAACCCCCAAATAAATTAAAAAAAAAAAAAGGGAGGAAAGAAAGAGTGAAGTTTTTTAACTTATTTTTTATTCCACTCATAAAATGTTACACCCAAGCTTCTCTCGGTGTCACACGAAACTTTTCAGAAGTTCTTGCGCAATGATCTATAAAAATGGAAACCACCAGCTTTCCTCCCGTCCCTATAAGAGAGGACGGAGCTTTGGGCTCTTCCAGGCGGAATTTGGGGATTTGGGAATTTTGGCCGCCGCTCTCAGGGCCGGGCCGGTGCTGCCACCCGGTGGCCACTGCCGGTACTGCAGCAGCCCCGCGGGCCACGGGGCGGGTTTTGGGGGGAACCCCCAGCTCTGCCAAGGGGATGCCCAGGTCACGCTGAGCACAAAAAAAGAGCAATTAGGCGGAGCTGATGCTCAGTTCACACCTGAGATTTCCCGAGGGACATAAAAAACTAGAAAGGATGGGGAGAGAGGCACAAAGGGACTCTCGCTCCCGTTTCTGTGCTCAGACCTCCTCCTACACCTCCCATGGGAAGGTCTGGTGGCTACACAGGACTGGTGTCCATGAAGGGCCAGGTTTCTGTACAGGTGTTTTCCCTAGGTACCAAAACATCCCGAATTCCTGATATCCACACTGCTCCTGCACTGAAACTGGACCCTACAGGTGCCAATTACCCGGATGACAGGAGACTCCCTACTCCTTCCAGAGGGTAAATAATGTGTCTCTTTTTTTGTCTGATGGGGTTGATCTCAGCAGTTCTGGCTTAACAATAGGACATAACTCTCCTAAATGTCTTTTCCAACTTAAATTCTCTGATGGGATACATGAGGGCAGCACCATTTAGTGAAGCCCATGCATGTTTCAGGGTCACCTGCATGTTCTCTGAAACTTAAAGAAGTTAATTTTTCCTTCTTGAGAAACCTAGATGGAGCATCCTGATGTAAACTCATTTTTGGGCCCTCAGAGTAGGGCAGCACAGCTGGAAAATTCCCCCTAAACACAACTGTGCAGTTTTCAGATTTACTTTGGTGTTGGCAGGATGTTCCTCCAGTTTAACATATGGATTGTGAACGTATAACCCAAATTTTCTTCCATCCCTTTAATACCTGAACACCATGAGAAGTTTCCTTAATTCCTTCTCTTTGTTCTAAGTTCCACCCCCCTCCAACCATCCTTTGCAAGTTCTTTTGTTGCCACCTTTGGTATTTCATCTTCCTGATGATTTAATTAGCACCAAAAATCATGTTCAAGAATTCAAAAACCTGACCCTGTTTCTCCAAACATTCAGCCTCAGATTCTAAAAAAATTACTTTTTAGTTGTTTGCAGTGAGAAGAAGATAATCTGCTCTTTTTAGGACATGACCTCCAGGATTTGCCTTCATGTATAGATAAAGAAATATTTTCTTCAACACCAATTCTGTCACCCCTTTCTTTAATTTTCTTAACCTTTATCAGTATGTTGTATCTTAATGTTTCCATCCTGATGATGCTTCATTTGCTGTCTTGCCACTGATTTATTATCCCACATTAGAGAGACATCATTTTGCAGTGCAAGTTCCTGGTGATTACCACTTAATCTTTGCCTGCATTCTGCATTATCACTTGAAAACACTGGAATAAATTTAAGAAAGATGTTTTAGAGCTCTGGAGTCCCTTCCCAGCACCTCTTCAATCAAAGGAAAACAGCTCAGTTTTCCAAAATGGGATTATGCTGAGTTAGGTGAGTGATTTTTTTTTTTAGGGTGAGAAAGGAGCCTGTCAGGAAAGAATGGCTTCCAAAAACTGTTCTGGAGCAGGTGGGTGGTTGGAAAGAAAGGTAAATAATCAAAAAGAAAACAAAGCCCAGCAATTTTTAGGTATAAATGTCCCTTGAAGGCATCCTTGCCTAGTCTACAACTCCAAACCTGCAATTCCTGACCACACCCTCAGTGGAGAATTGTCCCTTCTAATCTTTCAGGTGCCTTTCTCACCTGAACATCATCAATTCCATTTACAAAGCCAGTGCAAAAATGGTGACTGGTGATTTGACACCCTGGAAAACATTTTATCTGGTAATGAAAACATCACAACATTTTTGCCATATAAAGCAAAAAAAACCCCACAACCCAGTGTAGATAAATGAAGAAGAGTAGAGATGAGTAGTAGAATAATTTAAAAAAAGGGTGAATTTCAGAATTTTGAGGACAAACTCATTTTTACTTCTCAGAACTAAAGGCAGGATTCTATAAGTGTACTAGAGCTGCTTTGATAAAGAGAATATCTCACTGATAGAGCGATAAGCACACATATTCTTATTAATGGATTATGTTCCCTTTCATTCAGTGCAATTTCTCAGTGTCTTTTTAATGCTACATGAAATATAACAATATTGTTGCATTGCAATTTCCTTTCTAGTCCCTTCTCAAATGATGACTCAGGGATGGTGTTTAACAACGTGCTTAATTAGAGCTGTGATCTTAAATCATGATCCCAGTGCAAAAACACCTTGAGTGTTTTTAGATTTCGAGGGACAACTAATATTTTGGGGGTGTAATATGTACAGGAATAGTTTTCTGACTTCAGCAACCTGCCACACGGCTTTCTTTGTCTAAAAATCTTGTAACTATCCTTTTTCAGTGCTAATCTTCCAGGGAAGATGCCACAGACTCACATAATGATAGAAAACAACTCCTAAAAATCAGCCCTACAGGAAAAGACAATCTGTAAAAGCAGGTATTTTTTCCTATAGAGAAAAATATAAAATGAAGAGAAATAAAGAAATAAAAATCCAAGAACAGGGACCAAAAAAGAGCCAGCAAAACCCTCACATCAGCTGTCACCTAGACAGGCTTATTTTATATCAAAATTTTTTTCCTTTTACATGCAGGTTGCCCTGGTAAAAGGGGAAAGCAGCAATTGTTAAACTTAATGTTGTTACACAAAAAGAAAAAAAAAAAGGCAACAAATGAAGATAAATCTTCCTGTGGGAGATTAAATAAACCGTGATAAAAATTTCCATCGGGCAGTTCCAATTTATGAATTATCTGTTACGATGCAAACCCAGTGATGAACGACTTAGCAGGGGGAATTACTTCAGAGGGAGGTTGTTTCTTACCAGACTTGTTCTTGCACTCGATGTCGTAGCCGGTGATGGGGCTGTTCCCGTCGAATCCCATGGTCCACCTGAGGGCGATGCTGCGGGCTCTCACCTCCCGGATTTCTATTTCGGGAGGGTCGGGGGGTTCTGAGCGAACACACACAAATTGTAGTGAGAACAAAGCCCTCGACAGAGTCACAACAACGAGCGTGGCACTGGCACAGCTCCTGGTATTGCTCAGGTCGCTCATTATCACCCCGATCCAGTTAATCACCGGCTGAAAGTGCTCAGGAGAGGGAGGAAAAGTCACTTTTCAAGTAGGAGTCACTTGATGTCATCTCGAATACTTTCTCTTTAACCTCCTTGCATGCAACACAAAGTTGCAGGTCCTTAAGAGCACCCCCAGCTTGGACTTTCACACTAGGAAAGATGTTTTGCCTCAAACACCAAGTTTCACTTTACAGATTTTACACCAAACACGATGATAGAAATATGAACACTGAACTCCAAAGTGCTGAATATGGTGGTGCTCAAACCTGATGCCTAAAAGCCAGAAAATAACTCTCTATAGAGACTCTTTTTGAGTATTGGATGGGGAGTAAAATTTCTACCTCTTTGAGCGTGTTTCAAAGTATTAATTTCATAAGAGAATGATTTGATAACAGTGTAAAATCACTCTTTCTGTCTCTAGAGTTAAGTTTTTAAATAAAACAGCGTTCAGACCCATTCCAAAGCCCCTTTCAATGGTGGTGGCAGTTGAAATGAGCAGTGGCATAACTGGGAACCTGCCCCCAAACTCCACCTGAATTTTTCAACAGGGCTGCCTCAGGCATTCGTGGGAATCTGCTGCTCCTTGGAATCAAGAGAGACATTTGTGAGTCCAAGGAATGAGCTGTGTGGATGCTCAAAGGCACACAGCCACAGCAACAGGCACAGCAACAGTGCTGCCCGTGCCCTGCATCCCAAATATTGTCACCTCTGCCTCTCCAGGAGTGAAATCCTGCAGGAGGGGAACCTCAGCCCCAGGCAACATAAGTTCCTCGAGTTTGCATTCTGCAGAACTGCTCACCATTTATTTTGACTGATTAAACCCAAAATATTTTGCTTGGAGTTCCACAGTGGGTTTAACATTTCTCTAGAGGTGAAGTGAGAACACTCTTGTTTTATTTCAGACTTGGGTTTTAAGCAGATTTGTTCTTTAAAAACAAATGCAACCCTCTCCTTCTCCTGAAAAGTAACCCCCTCACATCCTACTGAAGATGAGAGTTTTAAGTATTTAGCAGATTGTCAGTGAGTGTATTTAGGAAAAATTCTTCTTCTTAATTTGTACAAACTTGAGCTCATCCTTTATTCTGATTTTATCTGTGACGCTGGAAAATGAAAGACTGAACCTCTTCATGTGGCTCCTCCTTTCTGTGACAACGAGGAATTTAATTAGGAATCAGAGCCTCCCTCCCCCAGCAGGTTTCTGAGGATGGCACACGCTTACTGTCCTACAATAGCTGTGGTTATTTTCCTTATGTTGTCCTCTTCCTACCTTGCACAGTGAGCTGGATTATCCCACGATCCTCCCCGTAGGAATTGATGGCGTGGCAGGAAAAGAAGCCAGAATCTTCACGCACAGTTGGCAAAATCTGTGGGTGGTTTGAAAAGAAGGGCTTGATTGAACAGCAAGCAGAGAGAATAAAACCAACAGCTTTTCTGTGTGTGGTGCAAGAAAAATGGTACAAACTGTTTTCCTTGACGGGAATGAATAGATGTTGCATGTCACACACATGCACAGTAAAGCAGCCAAAATACTGAGACTTATCAAACCCAGCAACACCTGGGCTGAGGAGGCAGGTTATCAGCTCTACATGTGTAGGCAGGAGCTGGAGCACCACCCCTTCCTGTAGCTTCTCCATAGGATTCCTGTTTCCAGTTACTCGCAAGTTTGCCAAGTATTTAACTGTTGGCTGAAGTTTTCCCTGCAAAATGGTGCCTCCTGCTGCCTCCAAATTTTTTTCCCAGCAATTTCTGAAAATAACTCAAGTGGCTGAAGTCTGTGTGGAGGAAATACAGATTCAAATACTGGTGAACCCTCTACACTCAGCGTGGTGCCTCACAATAAAGTTTTGTGTGGTATTTCATTTCAATTTGTGGTTTAATAGCATGGAAATTTACATATAATATTCATATAAATGATCATAATGATATTTTTCTACAGGACCACTGCTTTATTCAACATACAATAGGGAGAAGATTTTTTTTTTTTTAAAGGAGCAGGTATTCAAAATACCATTTTCTTCTCATTGTTCAGTGTGCTGCTCCACACTCTATTTACTGCACACAGCTCCAACTGTGCCCTGAAAACAGGCATTCATTTTCTCACAGCATTTTCTGTGCATTCACCTAAGCAACACTCATTTCAGAAACACGAGTGAATTCATTCCTGACAACATGAAGAGTGTTATGACCATTTCATACAAGGAATTCAGATATATGACAATGTTTGTGGCTGCTTGACAAGTTGCCACATATTGGCTGGTCCATGGTAACTCCACGTGCTCTTCATCCCTCAGCAAAACCAAGGGAATATGAGCACAACTCTCAGTCACCACTGGTCAAAATAAATGGATTAATTTCCCGCTCTCTGTAAGGAAGTTGGAGAGTTGTCATCGGAGATGTGGTGACTTGTCAAGCTGTGTTAAGGTGTACGTGTGGCTGAGCTTTAAGACAGGGAAACAAAAATTTCCAGAGTCCAATTTGACACATTTAGGGCCTTTTTTCCCCCCTCTCCCCCTCAGAGTCCTTAGCAATAAACAGCCTTTCATGTGTCCTTAGCAGCTTCCACTGCGTTAAGCTGCAGCTATGAAGGCTTTGTACTCCTGCAGATCAGACCCCCGAGGGCTCAAGGCAAGTACCATAAAAACAAAGAACACACAATTATTGGCCACCTGTGGGAGAAGATGTTTCAGTGATCAGCCCTGCATCACACAGGGTCTCTCATTACTCAGCCCTAATTCAGCTCCAGGGAAAACCCAAGCCCTGCCTCCCCGAGGCAGAGACCCTGCAGCAAAAAATTACGACTAAAGATCACGTCATTGTGCAAAGGGGGTGAGCTCAAAGCTCCAGAGACAACCTCAATCCTGACATTTCACACTTTTGGGGCATTTTGCCTCTCAGAAGTGAACGGTTTTGTATGTAGCACACACACATGGATGTAAAACACCACTCCCACGCACGGCTGGTTCAAAAGAGAATTCTCCAAACAGGTCTCCAGCCTTGCAAACAGAAATATTGCTGTGTATCCAGGGATTGTCTTATTAAAGTCAACAAGAAGAATGAGGGCAAAGAGGCCTAGGGGGTCTATCCTATAATTAAATATTATTTGTAACATAAAAAATACTAATATGAACAAAGTCACACATGGAGTTTATTTTACTCATAGAAATCAACGACAAAGCTCCCTCACAGAGAGCAAATCCAGATTTTTGCTGGATATCATCCAACACAATTTTTGGCTGATAAAGGGTTACATTAGAATTCAGACAATCACCAGAGAGCCAGAGAAATAGCTCCTTGAGCCTGACAAACACATTTTAAAATATGACTGAAAATGGATAATCGAGATTTGTGAGTGACAATCTAAATGATTTTTTTTTTTAAATCTTTCAGATTTCATAAAGGCACATGTAAAACACCACTTTGAATCCACTGACTAACCTGACTTTTTAAAGTGGTCTCACAAGCCCGCTTGTGAGTGAAAGGGAGGGAGAAAAGTACTTTTTTTGAGAGAGGTGGGATGCAGAGGTTTCCTCTACCTCCTCTTGCTGCCAGCTCTCCAGGGCTGCACCACGGGCAGATGTGATGTTGGGAAGAGCTACCAAAACCAAACCAAGGCACACTCTGACACACCTGGATGAGTTGTGGGTCACTTTTGTGGGTTTTTTTTGTCTTACCTGCAGAGTAGAGATCACTTCATCCCCAACTTCCTTGGTGGAAACAAGGTAACGGGACATCTCGGGGTTGATGATTCGATCTTCCTTCTCCCAGCGGACTATGATGGGCTTCTCTCCATGAGCTGTGCAGCTCATCTCCTTCTTCTGTCCTTGTGTTGCCAAGGTGGTGTTTGGGTAGGAGGTGATCATAGCTGGAACTGGAAACACACAAAGCAACAACAAAAGGTTGTTCTTCAGTGAGCTGACAGGTCTGATGGCACCGGGTTGGCCCTTCAGTCCGTGTCTCATGCAGCTTGTCCATATTCAACCAGATGGACATAAAGGTATTTCATTACCAAAAATAATTTTCATTATTTTTTTTTAAAAAAACTCCCTTAAGATTGAAGATGGGCCTCAAAGGGAGCTTAGCAGAGAGGAGCTGGAACTGGACAATGGGGCTGTAGAGAAAAGAAGATGTGAATCCAAAGGAAGCCTGGCTTGCTGCTCACAGGAAGACTTGCAACATAATTCAATATTCAATATTCAATATTCACAGCACATAAAGGTACTGTAATTAATAAGCATTCAGATATGGGGTGACTAAAGAACTGATAAAAATGTCTTATTCCTTCTGATGGGCTGCTGTTTTATTTGCTGACAGTTATATGTTCTACAAGTGTGTATGAGAGTAGTGATCTAATGAAATGGGGGCTCAAGGAAACCAGGAGCTGTACAAAATTAAAAGAAAGCCTCTGCACCAACGAGCTTACAGTCCATGCATGTGCTGAGTGCACAGCTAAACTGTACTGAAGTGAAAGTATAATTAAACTGACAATAAACTAAGCTAGATTTCAGTTTTTACTGTATTCAGAAGGTATTTGCAGAACAGTTTGGACATTTCTGTCAACTTCATTAACCATTCTTTCAAAAAGGGCTTAAATTTTAATGTTGAAAAAATTACTCTCTTGTTAGCAAGATGAGTCTTAAACCCCAAGTATCTTCAAATTTTGGAATTAAGATCTTCTGGAAATAGGAAGAAAACATGCTGAGAGTGTTTTACTGCAAATCCCTTGAAACCTGGTGTGTTTGAAACAGGACACTCTCTTTGGTATCCTGGACTTACTTTCCCACAAGGTTTGCCCACCAAGAAATAGCATCCAGGCTCCTGTGACTAGGGAGAATCCAAGCCCATGAATCTGCCTTTCAGTTCAGGCCCTTTCCCTTCTTGGGAGAGGCTGGAAAGCCCTGGGCAGCACACAGAATGATTTTTCTGAATGAATGAATCTGTCTTCTCCTTCAGAGCACAGGAGGTGTCAGCAAAGAATCCCTTCTCTGAGCTCCTGCACTCCGGGGCTGCCTCCTGCAATAGCCCCACTCCCCTTGATTTTATGAGTGAACAGTCACCTCCTCTTATCAGAACAACTCCCTCTCTCCATCTGAACCTCACTGGGTCCCTGTTTTAATCAGATGACGTTGGCAGAGGACCTGATTTGAGGCCTTCCCGCTCCTCCCTCCTGCTTGGATTGCAGCTACCGCCGCACGGCAGAATAAAAATCCTTATTTAAATTAATTACTGTAATTGCAATTCTGTAATGCTAATGCTTGATGGCATGACCTTTTCACATGCCAGAGCTGTTAATGCTTGGATATGACAATATGTCAGGATGCAGCCCTTCCTGTTCAGAGGCTTCCTGAACCAAAACAAACCGATTTGAAGATTAACAGGGCCGTGGAGCTGTGGGTTTGAGTTATGAATGGGATCTAATTACAGGAAGAACCCTTAGAAAGGTCTTGTGTGAGACATGAGGCTCCTTAGGCCTCAAAATGCACTAGGGATGAAGTACACCTTGTTTAACTGTTTGGGTATTAGGTACCCACTAGTTTTGTCCAAGAGAAGCATTTGAAGAGAAGGAATTATGAATAATCAGAATAGAAGATTAGGATGAGTGTGATTTCATCTTCCAGAGAATGAAAATAGCTTCAGTTTCCTCTGGTGCCTGTCAGTGTGTGGGTACCCACAAGGAGGTTACTTTCAGAAAATCACTCTTTGTGTCCATTTGTTTGTTGCTTCCAAACCCAGAATACAGAGGACCAGGGCCATGCAGCTGCAGGGCTGCAGGTAACTTCACTTATCCCAGAATCCCAGAATCACTGAGGTTGGAAAAGAGCTCCAAGATCATCGAGTCCCCCCTGTGCCCAATGCCCACCTTGTCCCCCAGCCCAGAGCACTGAGTGACACTTCCAGGCCTTCCTTGAACACCTCCAGGGCTGGGAACTCCACCACCTCCCTGGGCAGCCCCTGCCAATGCTTAACACCTCTCTCCATGAAGAAATTCCTCCTGAATTTCTTCCTCAGCTAGCCCCATATATCCTTTTCACGTCCCACGATGGGTGACAGTGCCAAACCAAACACCACGACTCTCTTTCTTGCTTTTTAAAAACCCCAGTGTAGCTTGTGAAGCTCAAATTCTTTTTCCCCCAACAAACTTTCTTAATAAGAGCAGCATTAAAACACGTAAAGAAAGATGACTTTATTCCTCAGATACAGCTTTATCCCTGCTTATCCTTCCCTTCTTCTCACATAATCTTCCACACAGATTCCTTATTGCCATAGCAATGCCTCACAGCTAAATATTTCCCCTTCCTCCAAAGCTGATTTTTTGCTCTTCATAATTTATCTCCAATGATTCTAAACCATAAGCTCTTCTTTTTATCTTCCTCTGTGTCAAAAGACTTCTGGTAACAAAACCACATTCCCAAGGATATTTTAGGAAATGCGTTTCTTCATCCCCCAACTATCTTTAATCAAATTACTGATGCAAATAACTGAGATAAATGTGCTGGTGCTTTACTGACAAAATAATCTAGAAAACTGTAAATAAGCAAACTAAATCTGCATTGCATATGCATGAGATATTCTCTCAGGATGTCTTAAAAAATAAGTGAAAGGCATTTAGAAATATATGAAGATAATTCAGATGCCATATTGAGTGTGTGTATCCTTTATAGCTCTTCAACATCATATACAGACAAATTATAATATGTATTTATAAAAGGGAATTTTGGAAGGGAAGGACACGTTGCTGTGCATGTTCAAGGAATCCACAGAGACATGTTCCACAACTTGGGAGTAGCCCAAAAACTGGGACAAATTAATCCAGTTCTGTTTCCTCTTGAAGGATGCCACGTGGTGCTGGGCATAGTTAAAGATGTGTTGGTCAAAAGTGGACAAAGTAGAAGTTACAATTTACAGATCATGGCAATTTCCATTTTCAAGGGATGCATGTCCCTGCCAGCAGCATTTATCCAGGAGCCTTCCCTGTTTAAAGCTGGGCTTCCTGTTGGAAGGGTAACCCACTGGCAACCCAGTAAGGAGTAATTAAAAAGTATTTAAGTATATTATTATTGATTAATTATATTATTATTTATTATATCATCAAAATTACTGATTCTAGCATTAAATATTAGTGCTATATTACTGTATAGCAACAATGTTATTGTAATTAATTATATTATTACTATCAACTACGTTTCTTATTAATACTATATTTTCCTCATAGCATTAACAACATCCTTAAAAATCAAAGTGCAAAATTCAATACTTGGGGTTACACTTGCTCAGACAAAACCAGAACCTTTTGTCCCACCCTTGAAGAAAACTGAATCTGGACTTTTCCTAAGATTCAGTCAAAATTGCTTAATCTGACTCTCCTTTCTCTGCTACTGCTGAGTGTTTCATCAGGAGCTGAAGGCAAACAGAAGTGGAAACATTTAAGAATTAATCTTTGTGAATTACTAGAAACCAAAAATTTATATTTATTTTTAAAATCGTGTGGGGAGTTGGGAGGATAAATATTTTTTCTCTCAAATCATAGATGGAAATAGCCACATGGGGGAAAAAAACCCCAAAGAGGTTCACTATAATTCAGTTTGTAATTAAACACTAAGTATCCTTGCAGCATTTGTAAATGATTCTAAGACTGGTTGAAGCTCTCAGCGTGTTTAAGAACCATCACTGTCTGTGGTCTCTAAATGTTAAAGAGGAATACAACACAGTCTGCCCCACAGTCCATGGGGAGGTGCCACATGCCACCCTGGGCTGTATTTTGGGCTGTACAGAAGTTTGGGTTGCTGTTCATGGCCAAACATCAGTGCAGATTCAAGTTGCTCTTGAGACAGTGGAAAAAGTCAGTCATGGTAAGAATACTCTTCTGCCATGACAAACGTGATTTTTCTTCCTCAAAAATAAGTTCCCTCTTCCTCAATCCACTTTTGCTCAGGCAAAGGAAGCCCGTGCAAATATATTACTTATGTTTAAGGGAGTCTAACTCTCACAGTTTATTAACTAATAGTTTTTTTATTTGTTAATTTATTTTCAAATTTAGTAGACTTCCAGGAGTGAGTGAGTGGGTGGCTAAAATTAATAATTTCAGTTTTCCCTTCCTGATAAGAGACATTTTGGATTATTTAAATAGAACCTTTCTGGAATTCAAATGATGTTCTGAATCCAGAAGGGAATTTTAAATCAATAGAACTTCAACACCTTGATTTAAACACAGTTTTTTTGGTAAAAGTGCAACCTGTTCAGGAGGTAAAAATCATGCTTAATCTTCATCCTCCAGAGATGCCCAAGACTAGGAAGGAAACTGCTTGTCTCAAAGGATGAAAGAAATATGTGAACCCAAAAATAAGCATCCAGTGTTTATGTATGCAAGTTATTATACATTATTATAACGGGCATCTGATCAGTGACAACTATTTTCTACCAGTGTTCACAAATTTTGGAAATGAGCATCAAATTTGTGACTTCACAACGTTCATTTGCTGCGAAGCTCCTGAGAGACAAAATGTTTTAAAAATTCCATTTGAAATATTTCAGTATTTCATAAAGGTAAATTCAGAGTATGATATTTTACTGTATTGCTTGGAATTAGGAAATAATTTGTTGGGTAAGCAATGCAACTCTTAAAAAGAAACAATACTGGGTGAATTGTGTCCCAAATCAATGCAGCATGAATTTTAAATGTTTTGAAATTAATAGCCATTGATGTTCCAGATTAAAAAAAATAAATAAATAAAAATTCAATCATGTCAACCTGAGAAATTTGAGGAGAGAAGTAAAGATTTGATGAATTAATATGGCAGATTGAATTATTTACTCAGCTTGAGTTTCAGGAGTCAAAGTCAATTCAGAAAATTTATTCATAAATATAGTCCTGAAAATATTTTTAAATGAAACAGAACAAATCAAATTACCTCTTACCCCCAACCTGGCCAAAAAGGAGGGCTTAGTAGCCTTTTATATGTTTCCATGGATAACTGTTAGATGAACAGATTTCTGGACAATAGGCAAGAGTTTCATTAGCAGTTCAATTAGCAAAATTATTTTCTGACAGGAAAGTCTAAAAACCAGCACTGCTGTGTAAAAAGGGACTGTGAACAGCAGAAGCTGCATCTTTGTATTTCTATTTAGTGAAAGGTCTGTAAGAATTATTATATATAATAGAGAGAAATTAAGTCCAGACATGACATTATTAGGATATTAGGACACCCATACAAGGTGATCTTTGGGGAAGACAAAAAAATAATTCTAAAAAGAAAGAAACCACTGAGTGGGCATGAATATGGATTCTGCACACCCTAAAACACCACTCCAGCTCTTCCCCTGACAGAAATGAAGTTACTTTGATTATAAGTAGTATTCAAACATGTGTTTCCAGGCTCAAACAGGCCTTGTTTGATGCTGAGCTTTAATAAGAATGACAGTGATGTCTTAAGCACTTGGCAGCTCCACCAGAGCCTCCTGATCTGATTGAATGTGTCAGGGCAAAGGCTGTGAACATTTAGGGTTCATCTCTTATTCACTCAGAAGTGGTTTCAGGTCACATTAGAGGAAGAGAAGATGATTTATTTTGCATGACAACTATGAATTTTAACCAAAAGACACATTAATAAAATAAAAAAAGGGGCTTTTTCTCTCAAATCACAAAGGCAATTCTTTCCTCTTCCCCAGGTCTTTTCTTGCATGAGTTCTGTGTTTGTACAGTGCAAACTGATGTCTTCAAATGAAACACAGGAGACCAGCAGCTGCTTATATTTCCTGGTCTTTCCTTTGCCTTTGACAAGGTTCTGAAATGAATGTGACTTTCTTTTGCTTTGCCACGCAGCTTCAGTTCCCATTTTGTCTGACTGCACTTCCTAATAACCAGGAGAAAGGGAATGGGGAATGATAAGATGACGGATTTGTCCCCTGCAGTCAGTTATAGCAAAAGCCAGTGGAAATTTGTGACAAACTGTGGTGGCTCACACGAGGCACCAGAAAATCAGCTCCATCAGAGCTTTGCTAATTGTCCAAACAAAAATAAGTGATAAATAAAACATTATAAAACATTACATTAGTAGTGTATAATTGTGATTTATGGGACTTAGACAAAAACCATCTTCCTAGACAGGCAATTTATGGACAATATCAGTGTTATCATCACCACCATTGTTGGAAGTGTGGATGCCTAAAAATAGTATTAGAAACATGTCTCCATTAAGTGTAAATTTCTTTGGCCAATTTCTATTCCAAATCAATTATAATCTTTCATCTCCCTATATAAAAGCCAGGCTGGAAAAGAGTAGGAATGTTAAATAGTTAAAACTAGCAATACATAATTTCAGATAACTTCTCCAATGCTTTGATCTTAAATTGAATTCAGTCTGACATCGAGATGGCATCAAGTTTTAATGCTAAATGAGAGGGTTAGTGGTGGCATAATTGTAAAGTGCAGTGCTCTAATTTTTTGAGACTTACTAAATTGCAAATCAGTTAAAAACAGACACTGTGGAACCACATGGGAGAGAGCTCATTTTTTTTAACAAGTTGATATGCTTTAAATTTTCCATTTGTGTCCTTTCATTAAATATACCTGAACAGTTTACAAGTTTAAATAAAGGGGAAAAAAAAAAAAAAAAAAGGCAGAAAGTCATTGGAAAACACAAGCTTTAATCAGGAGCTATTTTATGACCCAGCAGTTCCCATAAGTCTTTTAGATTTTGGAGGCTGTGAAGTGACATGTGTAAATGTCCCTCCCAGGGGAAGAGAGGCGAGCACTAATTGGGGTATTGACAGGTTTAAATGAAGCAGAAACACACTAAGAAACTCTGGCTACAACAGAAATGAGTATTGGTGAGCAGAGCATGCCGGGACATTAATGGTTTTCATTCACTGCTCACTCATGCAAGTAACTCTACTTTTAAGTACGGTGACCTGGGTCTATAACAGCTCAGTTCTGAGCTAAAAAGCCATGAAATACTATCTGCTGATGTATAAGAAAGAGAGCTCTGGTAGGGCTGGTCTCCTTCAACCAGTCAGAGCAAATGATATTTTTATTGTCCAGATAAATGCAGATAAACCAATCTCATCTGTGAGGACAGAAACAGAACCCAAATATATTCAAGTCAGTAAGATACCACTCTCTGTATTTAGCAGCCATTCTCTATATGAGTACATTAAATACAGAAAACATAAATATATTTATTTTCTGCATATTGACACCAACAGAAAGGTGTTACTGCATTGGATGGATATAAAAAAGTATTCACCTGTGCATGGAAGTCAAGCAGGTTCATAGAACCAGTCAGGGGTGCATCACAATCTGTCTTCAGGTGGCTAAAAATTAGCCATCCAAGCTTCTGCCGTGGTCCTTGAGGGGAAACAAGACCTTCCAGAGGGCCATTCACCTTGTCTTTAAGATGGCAAACACCTTCTTGTTGGTGATAAAAGCACCTCAGGGTGAGCTGCTCAGACTTTTGCAGCCAACCTTTAGAAGTCCCAGCCTAAAGTCAGGGAAATCAAGTGCTAAAGGCCTAATATTAAACTCTACATTCCCTCAACTAAGGGAATTCAGGATGTTAATAAACGCTACAATCTTAGGATGTTAATAAATCTACAGACTCAGAAAAGACAGGAAAGCAGATTCAACTAGGGGGAGTGAGATCCTAATAGAAAGCTCTGAATGCTTTTATTTTGATGGGCATCAATCTGGTTTCTCCAGGAAAAATTCTAATTCTGCCTCTTGTCACAGAGACCATCTGGGGATGGTTTGGGAATGGTCTGACCATCCATGGAGCGTTACCTCAACCAAAAACTTGATTCCAAATCTATTTTACCTTTTATTTTTCTGCTGTAGGGTCTATTTCCTACTTTTAGTGCTCATCCTGCCAGGAGCTTCTAGAGGGAAAGGAGATCTCAGGTTGGCCAATAAAAGGATAAAAATTCCCAGTGGTTGGGGAATGCTCTGAAAGGCTCCTCAGTCTAGGAAAAGCTGATGGGTAACTTGTGCACTTAACAATTTCTTACTACAGATCTGATGTAAAGAGGGAATTTCCAGCAAAGAGAAACAAAGAGGGCTTAGAGAAGCACAATATTTATAAAATAAAGATATTCAGTATAATTCCCTGAGTTGCTTTTACCCATAAATAAGAAGCAGCTCTTACAGCAGAAAATCGGAAAGGAAATTTCTCACTTATTTTCATTATATTCAAAATTAGGAGTCCCCCTTTGGGAATTTGTTGTGACTTTTATATTCATTGTTATCATGTCTTTGCAGTGTTTTATCAAATTGAAGGCCAAGCCTTTGCACTGGGTATTTTGGGAGTGTTACACTGAACAATTAATACACTTCCAGGCAGAAGCAGTGGCTGAAAATTTGGCTCCAGCACCCAAATGTCTAAGGCCAGAGGAAGTGGGTGGACCCTAATTTGAACCTAGATTACAGTTATTTTGGCTTATTCAGAGCTGCTGATGTGCTCAGCCAGCTGTGAGTCAGAGAAGAGGTGAAAAGAAGTTATAAAGCCAAATTTTACACCGCTGTCCCTGATGTTGGGAGGACCTTGCTCCACAGCTGGGGGCCTAGAGGTTTGTCACCTGTATAATTTAGGTCAAGGGGTGTGTGTGTGTGTGTGTGTTTGCAACTGAATTTGTGCACAGACACATGTGAGAGTGAGGAAGAAAGGGGAAAAAATAATAGCTGATGTTTTCCAAGGAGGCAAACAAGGAGAATTATTTCACCAGCTGGAAAAGAGGACAAAGCAACCTTCACTGCTTTCTTCCCTCAACCTTCAGCTGTCCTGTAGATTCCTCTTTTCAATATGCTCTTAAAAAAACAGAATAAATGTTTCTTCTTCTCCAGAGAGACCATTTTTACCCCTCAGCCAAGGAAAGGCATCATAAATACTCGTGTTTCAGGCAGGAGTAAATTATAGCCATCCATCTCATGCACAGAGCCCCTGGCACAGGGGCTGTGGGTCACTTCCCCCCACGGTACCTTCCCACAGCATGAAGGAGTTCAAAGGGCTTGGTTTGTTTTTTGGGGTTTTTTTTTTTTTTTTGCCTTTAAATTGTGCTTCAAGGGAATAGAAACTTCCATTACCTCTTCCACACCCAAAAGCAGAGGCCAAAGTGGCACTGCTGATAATGTAACCAGAAGCAAAGCAAGAAGAAAGTCATTACTTCTAAGCGTGGCTTGATGTATTGTATGTGATGGACGCTGAATACGATAAATGAAGCAGCCAGTTACAGGGGCACTATAAAAACACTTCTTTGATTTTTATTTTTTTTAATCAGATTGTCAAATGTTTCTTTTTTTAATCAGATCCCTGAAACACACAAACGCAAAAACCGTGCTCAGATCTAAACTTGCCGCTTAAATTATTAAATTATCTTTCGTATAAAGAATTTGGCCTTAAGAAATCCAGGATGTTTAAGTGATAATTGGTCATCTAACTCAGTTAATTCTATGATTCTGGTTTGTTTGTTTGTTCTTTTTGTTATTGTTGTTGTTTGGTTGGATTTTTTTAAAATTATATTCCATTATAAAAAGCATAATCACTTACAAAGGAATAGTGTGTGTTTATGCACTATGTAACAACCTTATTAGTCACATACACAGGTAGAACTTATGCTCAAGTTTTATTGTTTTTTCTGTGATGCATTTTAGAGTTTCCTGTTAGTTGGTAGGAAACTTTTCAGAACTCCTCCTGTTGGGACTTCAGGCTGAGAAGAATGGCCAAGAAAGGCTTTTAATTCAATTTCTCTAAAGCATATCTGATGATTATTTCTTGGGATGCAAGAAATACACAGAAAGAAAAGGTTTTTTTGGCCCCTGGTTGTAGGGTTTTCATGTTCCCAGCTGGGAAAGTAGGGTGCCCTACATTTCCTTGGCTCCAAAACAGGTAATCTGAAAATGGTGATAACTCTGGCTGAAATTGGGATTTCAGGATTTCCCAGCCCTCTGTGATGAAGTTGAGGACCCTGGGTGTGCCTGTGGTTTGACACTGAGACATCTGAGAGGCTTCACAGTCAGCCATGTGGTCCCTCAGACCCAGGCTCATGGGCAATAATCTGTTTGTGAAATGTACTGGCAGGGAGCCAAGGGATGGAACTTTCCAAATATTTCTAAGCAATTCTTTTCCACTGTTGTCTGTGTAAATATAAAACATTCCACCTCTCTGTCCACAAAGACATTGGAAATTATATAGAAATTAAATTACAATTTTCAGCAAACCACCACTTACAGTCATAATTTCCCTAAATACAGGCTGGATGGAGAATGAATTGAGAGCAGCTCTGAGGAGAAAGCCTTGGGAATATTGTTTGATGAGAAGCTCAACATAATCCCTCAATGTCCACTTGCAGCCCAGACAACACCTGTGTCCTGGGCTGCATCCAAAGCAGTGAGGGCAGCAGGGCAGGGGGGGATTCTGCCCCTCTGCCCCTTCAGGTGAGACCCCCCTGCAGAGCTGCTCCAGCCCTGGGAACAGCACAGGGAGCACATGGAGCTGCTGGAGAGAGTCCACCAAAAGGGTCAGAGGGATGGAGCAGCTCTGCTGGGAGGAAGGGCTGGGAGAGCTGGGATTGTTCAGCCTGGAGAAGAGAAGGCTCAGGGGAGACCTTATAGCACCCTCCAGTAAATAAAGGGGGGTACAAGAAGGCTGGATAAGGACTTTTTCCAAGGCCATGCAGTGTTAGAACATGAGGCAATGCTTTTAATCTAAGAGGGTAGGGTTAGATTAGGTATAAGAAATTTTTTACTATGAGGGTGGGGAGGCCCTGGCACAGGTTGCCCAAAGAAGCTGTGGCTGCCCCTGGATCCCTGGAAGTGTCCAAGGCCAGGTTGGATGGGGTTTGGAACAACCTGGGCTAGTGGAAGGTGTTCCTGCCCATGGCAGGGGGTGGGACTGGATGATCTTTAAGGTCCCTTCCAACCCAAACCATTCCATGATTCTTTCTGTAAACTTTTCTGTTTACTCCTAAATAAATGCAAGACCCATCAGCTGCTGAGCAACTTCTCTTCTTAATCTGTCTCTGTTATAAAACTGGATTCAGAACACCAGATGCTTTTCAGACACTAATGCTACTTCATTCTCCATAAATCCAGACAGATTTCAAATCCTAAGAGGCAAAAGGCACTGCTTTCCATTACCAGCTTCACAGGCTCCTCAATTCCTTGCCTGACCTGACTAATTCGGTACGTGACCAAGGACTTAACCAATCAGATATTTTCCTTTTTCAAACTGAAGAAACCATCCATTATGCAATAGTTAGAGCTACTTATCTTATAAATGTTAACAAATAAGCACAGAAATGAGAGTTTGTTTTAAAACTCAGTACAGAGCTTTCGACAATGAGATTTCCTAGTTACAGGTGATATAAACCACTGAAAACAGGAGGAAAAAAAGCAAAGCATATTATAGTTTCAAACTTGTTCAAAAACCAGGACAAAATGCTCATGAAATCTTCAAAATGCAAACTCTGATGGAAAAGGAAAAAGGAGTATGAAAATTTATGAAAATTCTCAAAACTAAATCTTTTTTTCAGCCAAACAATAAAAGCTCAGTGGTTTGAATTCATGAAGCTAAAATGACTGTAAGGGACATGGATTTCCTGGTGGTCACCTGGGAATATATTCCTGACTTTGTATTTCTGTGAGGGACTGAAAGAACAGTTTTGCCAAGTAAAATACAAAACTCAAGATTATGGTATTATTGAATCAGGTAAAAATTCTTTAATTTACCAGGAAGTAAAGTTTGGATGATCTTTAAGGTCCCTTCCAACCAGCTCCTAGTCAGCTCCTTATTGAATGAAGTTGCCCATGGATGAATGCTTCCAGGTTCACTGCTAAAAACAGACTGCAGGATTGATGGGCACTGGGTTTATTGTTGCATACCCATCCAGCTTTCTCTCTGCAAATAACCAGTAGCTGATGGTAATTAAAGATTTACCATATTACCTAAAATCCCATAAAAAAGCATCCTGAGATTTTATCTCGAGAAGCAATCCCATTTTTTTCTCTTTCAAATGTAGCATGAAAAATCCTTTGTTGTTAAAGAAGTGCCACAACTTCATCCCACAGTCTTTTACTGGGAACTCAGAGTGGAAAGATGCTGGAAAATGATGTGACTTTTTAACTTTCCAGTAAGATAAATGAAAGTAATAACAGCATCAGCACGATGCCAAACTCATAACTGAGTAGGAATGTTCTAAAAAGGTGCTACCACTGTCAAAGCAGCTACAATTATATCTTTAAACTGGGACAAACCCACCAAATTACCGTCATCTCCACCACTTATGCAAAGAGTGACAAAAGCAGATTGTTCCTCCATCCCAATTTATTTTATTTATTTTCTTTTCCTTTTAATAAGTGGATCATTGATAATATTGAACAACTTCAGGACAGCTTGTGGACAACAGGCTTTCCCCCCTCAATTCCTAGGAATGGAAATGGGGGACTATTCAGCCAGGCTGCTTTGTCCAGGTCTCCAGATCCAGCAATTGTCTTAAAGAGTTTATTCCATCTTCCATTAGCATTGAAACCTGAAATTTGAATGCCAGAAGTCTATTTTGAAGAATAACTCTACTGAATTCAGACTCAACTGAATCACAGAATCACCTAGGTTGCAAAAGACCTCCAAGACCATCGTCTCCAACCTACTGGCTGCAGACTTAAATAATAAGTAAGAATTAAAATATATATATTACTTTAATATATATATATATCCTATCTGAATTAATCTTACATGTATAAAAAAAGAAACTAATTTTAAATGGTAAATTCAAGCATCCAAGATTCCAATAAACAAACAACTAAATCTTCCAACCAGTCTCCAGTGAGATTGCTGTGATCACGTTTGATGATGCATTCTTTAATTACAAGAGTATTGTTTTCTCACAAGATAAATTCTCCTTCAGTACAGGGAGAACACAGTGCTCAGGATTACGGGGTTAGGGAATGATGCTACTTCTATTTTTGCCTTATTTTTGATCATGCACTTGATTAGAAAATAGTAAAAGACATGAAATGAAGTCCTTTGGCTAAGCTTGCTGGATGCCACATTGGGTACTGTCATTTTACTCTCTTTTCTGTGGCAAAATTAAGGTTTTCTAGAACATTACTTTCCACCTTCTTTCACAGATGTTTTTCTGTTCCTTCATTTATTTCTAGGTGTTCAGTTGGCTTTGCAGAGTTGCTGAACATCCCTGACTGCAACTGAAGTCCTGAAAATGTGCCTTGATTGTCTACACAGTGAATTATTCCTCAGATAACATATGGGGTATGTTTGCTGTCTTTTGAAGTAGCTACAGAGCTAGAAAAGAAAATATCTGAACTTCTATTTTACAAAGGTTTTCCAAGGATAACTTGGAAGCCTCTTAAAGTTCTGTGATTCCTGAGATATTCCTATATTTATGCTCTTCTGTATGAGCAGCATCAACCATGAGACAGAGTGCCCAGAATGAGTCTTAAAAGGGGTTCATTAAGAAGCTGAACTCTACTGAACTGTGGTGGAAAAAAATATAAATCTAAATGCAACCATATCTGCAGCAACGAAGTAAGGAAAAGACTTCTCAGCCCTCTGTCAGTTAAATGCATTTTTAATACTGCTGCTAACAAATAATAATCCTTTGATTTTCCTTCCAAAAGCTTGCAAAGTTGCTGGCAGCTCCACTAACTCTTCCAGTTTCTATTGTCAGCCCTGCCAGCCTCTCATAAATCTCACTAGTCCCTTACACCTCTCTCTCCAGAGCTCGTGTTTCTTCCCTCAGATTTTACCAGAATAAATCCCTATAATCTCACACATTTCCCTCCCCTCCTCTCCGAGCAGGCCCCTGTTGTGTTTTTTAATTAGATGGTGTCCTTTGCAGAGAACGGGAATTTGAGGCAAAGAGGTGAAAAAAGGGTCACTGGTAATTTATTGCACTATCAGGGCTGAGCGAGCTGGTAACTGCGAGACTGTAAACCTGGATAATTAGTTTTGGAGGGAGCACTGGAAGATTTGGTACTCCAGGTGAAAAAAAAGGAATCTGAATCATTGTCTTAATCTTATTGAATGCTCTCAGGAAGTGTAAAAACAGGTCGTCTGTCAAGAATTCGCATGTCATAATTACTGGCTGGGCCTGCCAGCCAAGCCTGCAAAGGCCGCGCTGGGCCCTGTGGAGAGCGGGGGGTCGTGAGGGAGCGTGGCCAAAGCCCCCCAAGGGCACTTGAAGGAGAAAGTGAAGAGGAGGGAGATGAAGTGAGCCCCCAGACTCATTTAGGGAAGACCCCTCCAGGTGTATCACGCAGGCGCAGGGGAATTCCAATGTCCACATGTGTGTGCAGAAGGGACATCACTGACATAACAGGGGGAGGGACAGAGGCCTCTGGCTGGGCCGGTGCTGGCCACACCTGCCCAGGTAGATGTAACCAGCTAAATTATATAAAAGGCAGACAGCACCTCTGGGAGTGCTCTCAAGCTTCACATGGAGGACAACGTTGCCTCAGCGGGGACGCCCATTACCTTGTGGGCCTGTGACACCCCAAGGCCGCAGTTTCTGCCATGGGGAAAT
>VYXB01002031.1:22403-69490 GCA_013397135.1 Pachyramphus minor | reverse complement strand
CGCCCGGCCCCGCAGCCCCGGGCGGGGGCAGCCCCTGATGGGGGCCGAGAGGCCGCTCCGCCGGCGATGGAGAGCGAGGGCCCGGCCCGGCACGGAGAGCGAGGGCTCGGCCGCCCCCGCGGCACCGCGGAGCGCTGGGACACGGACCGGACACTGAGCGGACACTGACCTGGCACTGGCTCGGCCCCGCCGGAATCGGTGGAACTGCGGTATCTTCTTTTCCCCCTCCGTTTGTCCTCGAAAGGGAATTTTGTGGCTTCGTTTCCTTCCTCACCAGGGCTAGCTTCTCCCGTTGAACCCGCATCGAATTCCTGCGCTGTTTATGCCAGTCTGTTACCTATACAAGGATATCGGTGTCCAAAATTCCTCACTATTTACAGGATCAGCTGGGAACAATACGAATTTAGAGGCTGTAATCCGTTGTTTAAGTAAAACCAGTTTTGTTTAACGATGAGCATAAACTTATTTAAAATATGTGGAAGGTAAATTGACTTGTTTACTATATTAAAATATTTTCCCAATATGAAAGTCTCTGTAACACAGTATGTTCTCTTCGGTGGTGGGAGGAGGAATGCTGAACTGGAAGGGCTCTGAGTAGCAGAAATGTGGCTGCTGCAATGGGAACTGTGGTATATGATGTTGATTCATTTGTTGTTGGTCTCCGTAGGCGAGGCTGGAGAAACCTCCATATTTGCCTAAATCCTGTTGGTCGTGGAAGGGGAGCGGTGGTGCTGGAAAGGTTGGATCTGTGCTGACAGAGCAGGTGGAGCTGTGGTGGTGGGCTCCGAGCTGTGTCGTGGTTGTACCCCCGTGCTCCTGCTCTCCTGCCTGTGAGGAGTGGCAGTGCTTATGGATCATCCCTGTGCCCAGGGCAGGTCTGGGCCGGGCAGTTCCTGATGCGCCCTGGGCAGCCTCTGCTCCCAGTGTTTGCCTGCCCTGTAGTCTTCAGAAATGCTCTATTCCTTGAGCAAAAAAATGGCCTGTAATGACTCTGAGGTGCAGGATATCAACTAGGAAACCGTAAGAGCTGTGTTGTTCCAGTGTGCTGCTTTCCAGGTGGATGGATCTGGCTGAATCAGTGAGGTTGCCAGGCTGTGCTGCATCCTTGTGAAACAATCTCAGCAGTTCAGATCCCCTCTGCCGAGGGATAAGATGTGCTGTAACACAGCGTACGTGTTTCACTTGTGCAGATCACGAAGCTACCACAAAACATGGTACTTGGTGTTTGAAAAGAGCTGTTTCACACCGAAATCAGGGTGTTTGGCCGTGGTGCTGTGTTAGGGCTGTGTCAGCTGGGCATTGCCTTTACAGTGTCAGTGGAAGGTAGAAGCAGGAGCTTGGAGGGAGAGAGTGCTTTGGGATCTTCCTTTCAGCCTCCTTGGCAGTTCTCTGCAGAGCGTGCAGGGAAGGCTGTGTGATGTTAGAATGGAAAGCTGGCGGGGAGGACAAAATGATCCCGCTTAGTCACCTCAGCCAAAATGGGATCAGTGCCACCCTCCTGCAGGGCAGGTGGAAGAGCTGGAGAGGGGCTGGAGCCCGAATATCTGTGGCAGCAGAAGGCTGAGCTGTCCTGGGGCAGCACCAGCTCCTGGACACCCCACGCTGTCTGTTGTGTGAGTGGCTTTGGTTCCCTGCTGGCTCTGCCGGCAGCGTGTTCATCCCTGTCTGCGGTAGCTCTGGGTCCTGGTGACAGCAGTGCCATTTGCTGTCCTTGGGATACACCTCTGGTTGCAGGGGAAGGTTTCTGCAGCTCCCCGAGGAAGGAATGAGTGACAGAGAAACAAACCAGGCTCGTTGTGGTGCCAGTTCAGTTTAGGCTGTTCCTTGGCTCCGGTGCTAAACGCGGAACCAGTTGGGAAGTGTCTCTGCGAAGGAGCTTATGTTTATCTCGTAAAATCTTCGGAGATAAATAAAGCTGGGTGGGATGACACAGATCCTGGGATTTCTCTGCTCCTGGCCTGCAGCTTGGTGGCTCTGTAGTGGCTCAGAGTGGTGCATCCAACGTGTGCTGGTTTCCAGGGCCCCCTGGCATCCTTCACTTTAACTTCAATTGCTCTCAGAAGACTCATCGAGCCCGTCTGTGTGGCGCAGGAGGGAGAGGAAGTGAGTGGAATGAAATGGGCTGCGTGGCCCTCTTCCAACCTGCTGTGGAACTGCCGAGAGATACCTCGTACTTGGGAGCAGGAACAACCTACAGCTCTTTACCTGCTTTGTGGGTTTGGGGGCAGAGGATCTCTGGGACAGTGCTCAGATCCGTGGATCAAAGGGAGCAGGCCCTTTCCTGATGGCTGCCTCCCTTGCTGCTGCTAAAAATAGTTGATGAGCCAGTACAAGGATGGTTGTGGCTGTCTGCATTCCTGGAGGAAAGTGCAGGCTTGATGAGTTCCCAGACTGTGTTTTTGCATCTTCTCCTCTGCTGACAAACAGATCTCAGTGAAATGCTGCTATTTCTGTACTGTTACAACTGGCTTTGGAGCATCCCGCGGCCTTACTCCAGTTGTACTGAGCCAGGGAGGGGAGGCGGCCTGGGGGGAGACGCAGGAGGATCACGGGCTGCCAGCCTAAGGGCCAGGCTGATTCAGTTTTCCAGGCTGATTCAGGTGATTCGGTTTTCCAAATCTTCAGGGCCCAGATTCTTCAGCTACAATCTGTTCCCCATCCTTTCCTGTAGCCCTCTGGAGGCAGCCGTGTTCCCGTCGGGATGCTGCTGCCAGGCTGTGATGAGCCCGTTGCTGCGCTTGTGACTCTGGGCGTGACAGACTCTCAAAGAAATTGGTGACTAAGTGCACTTTGCAAATACTTCTAGTAACAAAAAGGGCTCGTCTAGACTGGTGTCTAGGTGTAAGCTAATTTAAAATTCAGGGTATTAGGGATTTCTTGGCAGGTAGGTTGGCTGCAACAGAGAACAGCTTGGACTGGGAATTTTTGCACTATGTTGTACTGAGTGTGTCATCTGCATCCCAACAGAATTGTTTTAGTGCCCTAAAATGGTGCAGTCACCAGTCTGGGGTAAAGCTGAGGTTTAAAAGGCAGAGGGTTGCCTGGTCTGTGTTACTTCAGCTCCAGTTCAGCCTTTCCCTTCATTGCTCCTCAAAAAAATAAAAACATTCAGTTCATTTGGTGTGATTGTCTCAGGCAAGACAAGGCACAGCGTGGTGTGTGGCTTCCTAGATGGAAATGGCTGGAGGCTCATGATCCGGGATGTTGTTTCCTTGGCATTGCCAGGGAGAGTTGTTCCCTTCATACAACTGCAGCCCTGCACGGTACCTGCCAAGAGAATGGTGCCAAATTCCCAGCGTGTGTGTTGGTGTGGAAGGGAGACAGCTGAAAGTCAGTTTGGGTGAAGGAGCTCCTCAGATGTGAGGGAAATGCCTCACTAAAGCCCTTTGCTTTCTTTAGTGAGAAGGGAAGCTCACGGGTCTCAGGACTCCTGACTCCGGGATGCTCCTGTAAAGGCACGGTGGCTGTAAGCACACGGCTGGAATTCTGGCATCTGCGCTTCCATTTTTTTACTTCTTTTTTTTTATTGATTAAACGTGATGATAATTCTGTAATGCCAGCTTTTCTTCCAAGTCTTGAGTCTCTGTATCATTTAGGGCCTGAGTTGCAGCTTTTTCTCCTCTAAGAGCCGTTAAAGAATTGTGGCAGAGGGAAGAGAGGGTGTTTGTCCAAACCTGCTGGGCTCTCTCCTTGCAGGCAGGTGCCTCTGGCTCACCCCATTGATTGACAAGCAGTACTTGCCCTCTGCCTGTGCACACCGGGCTTGTCCCAGTGAGCCCTGTTTGTTCAAGGAGAGCATTTGGTGTAACTCACGTGCAGAGGGACAAGAAGGGCAATAGCTGGAAGAAGAGTTAGTGGAGCGTGTAATGTGCTCCAGCAGCTGGCTCCCATTTCCATCTCTAAGAGCTCCCTTTTCCCCACGCACATTCTCTCGTGGGCTCAGCTGATGCAATGCACGTCAGCCTAACCCCACATTCCTGGGCCGGGCTCCTGACAGGGAGGTTTGGCTTAGTCCATGAGCTGATAAGCAATCATGTGGTGTAGCCATGATGGCAAAATCAGGGGCTGCTTCTGGGCATCGAGCATTTCCCTCAGGGAACTCAAAGCTCCTCTCAGTGGCTGCTCTGGGGGGAGTTGCTGATGGCTGGCTTTGAGTCCTGGAGCTTCCAGAGTGTGTGGAGAAGGGAATGGGGTAAGAAACCGTCATAACCAAGCTGGAGTGTGAAGCTAAGGAGGTGAAGTCTGGCTCCTGGCTGTTCCATGGGTGTTGGAAGGCAGTTTTGGGAAAGCCCTGTGTCTGGTCAGCTGCTGTCACTGCCCTGGGATGGTGTGAGCAGGAAGTGGCCACGGAATTGCCAGAGTCGCTGCTGTGAGCTGGTCGAGCTGTTGCTGCACAGCCTTTCCAGGGAAGGCAGCAGGCAGTGTCCTGAACATCCCAGCAGTGCTGTATCCTGCTGCTGCTCTGGGGCTCTCACTGACTTAGGAGCACTAACTGCTGTATTGTGCACTTAAAGTACTAAACTGCTGACTAAGTGCCAGTCCCCTCTGCCATCTGCAGCCAGTTTAGTGCAGGGGGACTGGTGGGGACATCAGTGAATTGTTCTGTTATTTCTACTTCTAGAGGCTCTGTAGGGCCTTAGTGCTTGGTGCCCTGGGTCTGCTCTTGCTGCAGGTATTGGACTTGCTGAGGTGGTAATGGAGAGCTGGGACTGCTGTCAGGATTTTCTGTGGTTGTCTTCCTTAGTAATTGCTTTGGGAACAAGTATCTCCAACTTCATCCAGATGTGTTTCTGTTCTTGTCTTGAAGGCTTTTTAAATTGATCTTTTTATACAAGAGCTGACTCACTGATCTGGGATCAATTTTGATAGTTTTAGCTACAGAGTTGCTGTGTTGCAATTGATGGTGCAAGAAGAAGGGTGTCTGGTGGCAAGCTGCTCCTTTGAAGGGAAAAGCATTCTGCCTGGGAATGTTGCTGCTTCCCCGGGGTCTGGAAGAGCTGGAATAACTTCCACCAAATCCCTGAGCTGCCAGGCACTGCTGGGAGGAAACAGGTACCTCTACAGGCAGGTGACTTGGTACTCCGTGAGCTGCCAAATGTTTGATTGTGAGGAAGGTGCAGTGGTGATGAGGTGGTGGCTTTGATGCCTCGATGAAAAAATGACTCTTGTCTTCCTGGCATTGCTGCAGGAAGCTTTTGGGTGAGGGAGCTTAGCTAGCCCAAGAGTTCAGCACTTCCCAAAATGATCAGCACCCTGAACTGGAGCTGTTCCTCTAAAAAGCAGAGATTACAGGGTCAATTCAGAAAACTCTACATGTGAGAAACAGTGAGAAACAGGAGGTTTTTCCTCATTCCAACTTTTATTTCATATAAATAATCCCTCTACATCAGATTTGTCAACTTCTCAGTCTTTTCTCTCACCATAAAAGAAGCAGCAGCTAAGCCACAGTTGTCTGAAAAATCGCAACCCAGGCACCAACCAAAGTGCATCGAGCAAAGTGTTAATGAGCAGGAAAAATTACACTTGGAACAGGCACAACCTGCCCAGCCCCATCCCTGGAGCCTGGATCAGACTCAGTCCTTCCTGGGCATCATGACCTGCAAAGTCACTTGGCTTTGCAGGAGGAAAAGGAGGGAATGGAGGAACAGTGATGGTTTTCCTTTCAGAACAGTCTCAGGCAATAAGGTTTCCTATCTCTCCAGCACAGCGCTGGACGAGGGCAGTGGGAGATCCCTGCCCGGCTGTGTCCGACTGCTCTGGAGTGCAACAGCCCTGGAGCTGAGACTGTGTGTTCCATGGACCAGGAGGCAAAGTGGCTCCTGGGAAATGCTGGTAGTGACTCGGGCTGACTGGACCAAGAGTGAGGTCAGAGACCTGATGTACTAAATAATAATAAATTAACAACCTAAACAATTGTAAGCAGGCTTTTGAGGCAGTCAGATAAGGAAAATGAGTGTTTAACAGTGATGGAAGAGCTCCAGGACCTGGAGCAATTTTACAATCTTCTATTTAGCTGTTGGGTAAGTCCAAATAAACCCATCTGGGCTTTGGTGGGGTGAAGATGTTTCTACTGATAAAACACAAAAGCTGCATGCTCTGTTTCTTGACAATACCTAGTGTGAAGCCAGTAAACTCTCCTGGATTTGGCACATGGAGGAAATTCCCAGGCTTGTGCTTTATGGTAGGTGCTGGGGGTCTAAGTCATAAACCAAAGGTTTATGTGTGCAAATATTAGTTTATTAAAGCAGCATCGAGTATTTCAGTCCACATGTGCCAACCTGGTCTCCAGGGCAGTCTGGCAGCCCATCCAGAGCAGGTCCCACAGGGCATCTCAGGCAGTCTCCACACACCCGGCTCAGGGACTTTACTCTGGCGTCAGGTTTTATGGCAGCACCTCCAAGGCGATGCCCTCTCTCCTGTGTCATTCCCAGGTCAGAAATCCTGCTGTGTTATCCCTTGTGCCTTCTCCTTAACTGGTGGCTGTATTCCAGCTAGGTCCCAGCTTGCTGTGACTGCAAATCCAAGCAGCTGGAATTGCTGCTCGTTTGTGCTTGTAAATGCTCCTCCAGATCCTGTGTTTCAAAGGTGTCTTTAAGGCCAGCTCAGGAGGTCTGTGGGGCAGCTTCCAGGGGACTGCTGCCCTCTTAATTCAAGCACAAGGCTACGGAAGGCACAACCGGGAAGGTGAAAGCTGATAGGAAGTCTTGGACCTCCAGGTGCAGTCTGGCCTGGGTCCTGCTGGCACTGCTTTGGGCAGTGTGGTGGAGGAGGATCTCACGTTGTGCTGTCCCTCCCTGCCCCGCTGCAGGGGTGCCCAGTTAGCAGTGCCCCTGGGCAGCGGGCACAGTTTGCTGAGCTGTGCACACCCCTGCTCAGCCCACGAGCCCCTTCCTTGGCACACAGCATGTCCTGATGTGCTCCTCAGCCTCTGGCAGGACAGAGCTGGAGGCTGTCCAGGGAGGAGATGCTGGGGGAGATCTGTGCTTGGCACATGGAGCTCTGTGCCCCACAGCCATCCATCCATCCATCCATCCATCCATCCATCCATCTATTCCCAGCCCTGCCACTACTGTACACCTCTGCCAACACTTCAACCACGTGCAAACCTCTAGTACCAGAGCTCTGAACGCTATTTCTGCACCCACCTATGAACTACACCCTCACACACCACCTTTCCCGCTGCTCCAGGCGCTGGCACAGCCCCGACACGGGCAGGTCCCTCCAGCCTCCAGGGCAGGAAACAGGGGGTGTGCCCAGAAACCCAAACCTTAACTCTACACAGAATTAGTCATTAAATAAAATAAAGTGCATCCAGTAGACATTTCCTTGGCTTGCCACACAGCTGCAATATAGGCCAAACAAATAAAGAGATAAGTGATGGCGGTTTTGCTGTAGGGTGGGAGTGTGGGCACCCTTCCCTGTCCTCTGGCGCAATCTCACGTTAGGGGGAGACCAGAACTGTGAGTGGGGTGGTGCTGGGCACAGGGCAGGTGCTGAAAGCTGATTTCATAGAAGGTAAAAGAGTGAGGACAAGCTTGTGCTCCTCTTCTCCTCCACCACCTCCAGCACGTTATCCTGCAAAAGGAGAGCAGAGACAGCAGTGGGATTATCAGTCTCCAGGGAACTGCTGAGGTGTAAATTAAAATGTCTGCTGAGTTCCAAGCTGCCCTTCCTGCACGGCTGGGGCTGCCTGGGAGGCACCACTGGGGCATAACCCAGATACCTGCTGCCAAATCCGACGGGAACAGCGGGGGCTCCACAGCCCAGGGGATGAGCTGACTGTACCAGTCTGGGTGGAACACTCCCAGTCCTCCTCTGGGACAGGTAGGACTCCTTCATTCTTTCCTTACATCTTGGGAACAACAACCTTTCATGTTTTTATGTGTACTGGAACAAAAGGAGGGGCTGGTTTCCGTGTGAACCTGGCCTGGGGGTGCAGCCCTTGTGTGCCCCAAAGGCAGAGGGTGAATCAGCTTTCCCTAGTGAAAAACTGTCCCGTGTCTCGAGCCTGCTGTCCTGGAGCTGCCTCCAGCCCCAGACACGCTGATTTTAATTGGGAAAGGCAGACTTTTTATTCTTCTCTGGCTGCCAGATGCTTGGGTGCTGCTCAGAACTGCTGAGCTGGCATTTTCCTGCCTCCATGTTTAAATCCACAACTCTGCCTTTTGCTGATGCAGATTTCAGCACCCAGAGCTCCCGAGAAAGGTCAGGGAGGGGATATAAAAAGAGATGAAACCCCGCGAAGGCAGGAGAGGCCATAAGAAGCTTGGCTTGCATAAAAACGAAACCTCTCAAGGAATCATCTAAGGACACAGCCATGGATATTCAATAAGGAACTGCTCTGCAGCCAAACCCAAGGTACTGACACCACCAATGCCATGAGCAGCTGAGAGGAGATGGCTGCTGGAGATGTTATTCCTGGTCCTGGCTGTGTGCAGCAACCAGGGCTGGCCTGTCCTGCTGCCGAGGGTGCCCAGCTCCACATGAGCAGGGACACCTTCCAATAGACCAGAAGTGCTCCAATCCCCATCCAGCCTGGCCTTGGACACTTCCAGGGATGGGGCAGCCACAGCTTTTCTGGGCAACCTGTGCCAGGGCCTCCCCACCCTCACAGGGAAGGATTTCTTTGCAATATCCAATCTAAACCTGCCCTCAAGATCATGAGACACCCTCTAGCACAGGCCATTGGACATCCCCGAATTAATTCCCATTCCAATGAGAACTGGTTTCTTTGTCTAGATTTCCTGGTAGCAAAATTAGCACTGCAATCCTTGGTGAGCTTAAACCTGTAAAGGCAGTCTGTGCTGGAGATCCCTGCTGGAGCTGGACATTATCTTGAACTCCTCTTCATCTGGGTTTACCTTAGGAGGGTGAACACAGGTGGCTGAGGTGTGGGCACCTGCTCCCTCCTAGAGCTCTGGGATAGCAGAAACAACTGTGGGAACCAAGAGAGCTCCATTCCCAGTGCTGGAATGGCAGCAGCTCATCTGGCAGAGCCCCGAGTGTGTTTAGGTTGTTAAGCTTCAGTAAGTGGCCCTAAGGAGGTCCCTGCTCCAGCCATGGCATGCTTCCAAGTCATCTGTCCCTGACAGGTGGCCACCTTTTCCTGGGTTTTCCTGGGTTTTCCTGTACTTATTCCTGTGTTTCTCCAATACATTGGTCCCTGTCCCAGCATTGTGTTCTGGCTTGGATGTTTCTCCCCATTTGCTGGTGTTCACTACCCCTGTATTTACCGAGATCACCACTCCACTGCTTTCTGCCTTCATTCTCCTAGACTAAACAGCATTCCCTCACCAGCCCTGGAGCCCTTCCCTGTGTGTCCTGAGTCTCTTGCACCATTCTCACAGAATCCCTGTGTTTCCCAGTGTTAACAGTATTTTCCCACGTCACACCACGGGAGGTTTCCATCACTCCAGAGGTACAGAGACAATCCCACTCCCTGGCTCTCTGCTGTGGTGGCACTCCGAGGTGCTCCAGGCATTTGAACTGCCCATGGAATGACAGTGGGCTCCAGAGGGTGCTGTGGGCTGCAGGAAGGACCAGGGAGGCCGGTGCTATTCCAGGCAAGCCCTTGACTCTGCCAATCCCAGGCCAGCTCCCAGGACGTGCCAGCAGATGGGATTTCCTGTCTCCTGAACCTCGAGGAAGCCAGTTGTGCTTCCGCAGCTCCCCGGCTGTTCTGGGAAGTGCTGGTCCGTGCTTGTGCTGCTTCCTGCACCAACCCTGGGCGCTGCTTTGCATCAGAGCCGACCTGTGCCGACCCCTCCGTCCCCAGCACACAGGCCCTGCCGGCCCCACTCCTGTTTACGTCAGCCGGAGCGCCAAGGTCACATCCCTGGAGCTGCTCTGCAAATCCACCCCCAGCTGCATTTGCTCTAAAGATGTTAAGATTAATTTTCTCAAGAGAATTCAGGGAAAAGCTTCTGTGGTTTTTGTGTATCGTTTACTTCTCTGGGACTTGTTGGACATTCTCCAGGGATTCCAGTCCTGCACTTCGGGTAAATATTTATTCCTTGTTATTTGAAGCGACGGATGAAAGCCCCACCACGCTCCCTGCACAGCATCTCCCACTGGTTTGAAGGTGCTGGAGATTTTTAGTGCCATAAATAGACACTGGGAGGGGGAGCTGTGAACCCCACGTGGTGGCTGCACAGAGCTGCTGCTGTGCAGGAAGGGATGTGGGATGTGCATTCAGTGTGAGTGGGACACAGCCCCGCGGAGCAGGGCAGGGACAGCACATCCTTATCACTGATACACGTGTTTCCAGCTGTTCCAGATGCTGCCCTGCTTTGGGGGGTGTGAGGCCATGAACAGAGGGTTCATGGGCCCTGGCAGCAGGTGAAGTGACCCAGTCCAGGATTTCCTACTGGATGGAAATTCCTCAAGATAAACTTTGTAATGGCATGATGTTTTTACATCCCTCTGGGGCTGATAGGGTATATTTTGCTGTATCACACCATCTCTTTCAACACTTCAACAAAAACTGCACTGCATCAAAACTGGATCACCAGTATTTGAAAACATAACACTAAAATTTTCTGTCTGAAAATGTTTAGCGAGGGCTCTGGTTTGGGTTTTATGAGATCTGAGATGTTGAACAGGCACATTCCTGGGACATACGTGGCATTTGTCACATCTGTATTTTTCAGAGAAACAAAAGCAAATCCCACTGGGAAGTCACCTGCTACCTCCTGGCAGGGAATTACTAACCAGTCCTGCTAACCCACTGCTGAGAGGGGAGACACAGACCCTGCTGCACCAGCCCACCTGGATCCTCCTCGGGGGAAAGGTGTCCCTGTCCATGGCAGGGGGGTGGAATTAGATGGGCTGGGCTGGGAATTACTGATTGCTCCAGGCACTAAAAGGAGTGGGGGCATGGTCAGGAGAGGGAATGAGCCTGGCAGCAGGAAGGAGAGGAGGGGAAGGCAGGATGACATGGACACCAGTTCACCCCTCAGTTTCCCCTGGCATCCCAGCACTCGGTGTTTCCCCAGCACCAGGTATGGACACCAGGCCCCAGCTCAGCCCAGCAGTACCCGAGTGCTGAAGTGCAAACACCACGTTAAGGCACCTCCTCTTCTCCAGGCCACATGGCTGTGTTTGTAATTAAGCTTGCTGTAATTAGTCCAGGGAGGAGTGATGGAGTGGAGAGCCACACTGAAGTGGACTCAGGGCCCTATTACCAAACCACAGGAATTTCCATTGCTGAGATGAAAATGGACTGTGGTAATTTAGTGTTTCCTCTCAGTTGGTGTCTAATTAAAGTTATCCTGAGTGAGCAGAGTTGTCATTCATCCCTTTATCCTCTAATTTTGGAGGAGTTTCGGTGGGTTGGAGAGGCATGGCTGGACAGTAATCTCCCACTCTGTGCATCCAGGTGTTTCAAAACATTTTCCTAAATGCTTTTGGAATTAATTTCCCTCACTGGAAGGAATTTTCCTTCGAGCACAGAACCAGCTCCTGCTGGTTCCTGGTGCTTTGTCTTTTTGAAATCACTTGACTCTTGTGCTTCTCCCTGCCTTTTGTACGGATGGGATTATAGGGAAAATCTTTGTTAGCAGCTTAGCCACTTCATCCCTAAGCTCATTTGTACTCTGAGATGAATGCTGAGCAGCACGGGGGGACACACGGTTGGGTTGGGGTCTGCAGGAAAGCTCATGGAATCTGGGAAAGGCACTTGGCAGGGCAGTCTGCCTGCCTGGCTCTGAGCAGCCAATTGCCTCAAGTGCCTACTCATGGAAGAGAGCTGCTGCCTCTGAAAAGGAAAGAGCCAGGGGTATCCTGACAGCAACTCAGGTGTGAGGGAACCTGTGTTCTGGGAATGCTCATCTCTGCTCTGTGTGCTATCCTGATCTGGGGACATTGCCCACAAAAAGCACACCTTGCAGCAAAGAGCCCCCATGCTCTCCCCGTGCCCTTTGCTCCTCATTCCTACCTTACCTTTGTGCCTGCCATCCTTTGTTCCTTCTCCTGGCTTTTCTTGCTTTCCATTTGCCCTTATGGGAGAAAGTTCTTTGTCTGTGTAAAACCTGGAGCGCTGCTCCATAACCAGCTCTGTTCTCCCTCCTTTGTTTGGTTCATGACCCATCTCACCCTGTGTGTTTGTACACTGCCCTGCACCAGTGTTACCACCCCTCACTCACAGTGTAGCCCTCACAGCCCTTGTACTGGGGAGACAATCCCCCATGCAGCCAACCTTCTCCAAACCTCTGCCCACGGGGTGGGGCCGCTGTGGCTTTCAAAGTGTTTGGGGCAGGTACCATGCTGACCTCAATTTGGGATGCCCCCAGAGACAAGTAATCCCACTGAGGTTGTCCCTCCTGTCCTTTCTGAGGTTTTCCCTTCCCAGCAATAGTCTGTTTGTGCCCCAATGTGTATCAGCAGCCCAGTTTTCAGTCAGAATTTTCCTGTCTAACTTTCCACTCCTTCCCCATCCATTCCAGGACAGGCCTTTGGGATTTACAGACTTAACTCCCTGAGGGATCCCTAACCCTGCTAATGAACATTTCCAGACAGTTTTCTGCTCTGATGCCATTATACCACAGCAAGTAGAGCTGTGGCCCTGTGCTATGGCTGAGAGCAGTAATGGGACAGCAGACACTCCATGGGGAGGGGTCAGAAACTCACCTTCTGTCTCAGGCAAGCTGGTGCAACCTGTGCTAGTTGAGGGCATCCCCAGTGTCCTTGTCCTTGCAGTCCTCAGGCTGGTCCCCTTCTCTGGACTGGGCCTTTGCTGTGTCCTGCTCAGGCACAACAGTCTTGTCAGAGCTGGCTTTCCCTGGGGGCAAAGGCTCCTGGTGTTCAGTGCCTTCAGCATCTTCTCCTCCTTTCAGTGCAAGTGCCTGCCCTTCCAGAGCAGTGCTTTGGGTCATTTCCTCCCCTCCTCTGCTCACCAGCTGTCCTTGATCTGCATCCAGTCTGTCTCCTGCTGCCGTGTCCAGCTGTTCTCCGTGGCAGTTCGAGGAGTCCTCAGAGGACTCCTGTGGTGAAACGGGGTTTTTCTCTGATCCAGCTCCATCTACATTCGCTCCCATGGGCAGGGACAAAGTCTCCTCACTGGTGGCTGGCACAGTGCTTGGGAGGCTGCTCGGAGAAACATTGCTGCCAGTGCTCTCCTTCTCCTGGGAAGTGTCAGCAGTGCCAGGCTTCTCACTGGCATCTTCCCCAACACTTTCCTTGCTTGGCTTGTGCCCCGGCTCTGAGTCCCCTGGGCTGGTCACAGACACCTCGGTGCTGCAGCCCTTCACCCCCCTCCTCTCCTCCTTCTGCCCGTTGTGGGCAGGATGGACCTTCCCGCCCTCCCTTCGGAGCCGCTGGGACGAGGAGGCCCCGTGATCCTGGAGGCTTGGCTGCTTCCCCTTCTCCTCCTGCTCAGCTGTGCAGTTCTCCTCCACCCCCTCCTCTCCTCTGCTCTTGCGCTTGTCCACACCGAGGCTCCTCTGAGAAACGAAGGAGACATTTAGTTCAGCTTTTTAAAATACCAGGAGATGGTATTTCTGGTCTCTGAGGGTTCTCAAAACTTGAGGAAAAATTTGCAAAGGCCATTAAAAAGTGCTAAGGGATGTAGGTGAAGTGTTCAGGGGCTAGAATAGGTGCTGACAGAGGGACAGTGCAAGCAGTGAAGCTGCTGTCACACCCTGCAATGTGGAGAGTGCTAATGAGGGATACACTGACCCCAGAACAGAGGTCCCAGCTCACAGTGGCTCAGAGAACCCAACTTTCCTGGTAGTGCATGTGTTGAGAAAACTCAGCAGCAGCCTGGAACTCCTGAGCTCACCTGGCCATCAAGGTCATCCTTCAGAAAAGACATGTCCTCGCCTTCTTTTGCATCCCACCTGTCAAGAAAAAAATTAAATCGGAATTTAGGCCCTCAAGTTCTCGTATGGCAAAGCCACTGTTCCTGCCTGACACGTGGTAGGGATTCCTACCAGGGCCATGCACTCCTTGTCTGAGCCCCTTGTCCAGGCCCATCCAGAGACACTCATCTGAGGCCACTAAATCTTAATGAACTGGTTGTTATAATTCTAACTGTAAAGGAAACATAAACTCCAACTGCCAGAGCAGGCAGTTGAGTTAGACTAAGAAGATACAGTTTCCTTGTGCTGGTGCTTGCCACAGTCTGGTCCTGTTTCCCTGACAGTGCCCAAGTGTCCCAGGTCACAGAGGGAGATGCTGAAGGATAAAATTGCTTTGAAGTTCCCAGCATCACTGGCAGATGCTTAGGGTAGGATTTGGAAAGAGGGAAAATGCGCTGAGCTGCCTCCTGTTCCCTCCCCAGTTTCCAGGAACACGTGGCTCCAGGATTTCCTGAGCCTGAGATGGTATCTCTGTGGAGTCATGCTGAGCTTAGCAGACAGTCTCTCTCAAGGATTCGTGTGAGTCCATTTTGACCCCATAATAAATGTGCAGCAGCTACAACACCCTGTGCCAAGGAGGGCCACAGCTTCATGAAAGGCTGCGTGAGGAACCGCTTTCCTTGGCTCGCTGGAATTTGCTGGGTGAATATAAATCTGAAGCTGCCCATGCAGTGCTACTGGGCAGGGAGGGGCTGAAGAATCCTTCCTTGCTTGTGTGTGTGGCTGCTGACTTACAGCTCACACACAAACATGGAATGTGTATAATATACACACATATAACACATACACATATTTCTCCCTGCAAAACATGGGTTTGCTGGTATTCTGAAATTCCTTCTGTGCAAATGACTGTGTCACTGTGGGCTGCTCACAGCTGGCAGGGGCAGCCCCCTCCCTCCTCACCAGGGTTGGTATCTTTAAGAACAGTTGTTTCAGAAGAATTAAAGCCACTTGTAGCACAGTGTCAATCCCCATTCCTATTGGTTCATTTGGGAAGTATCTTTAGTGGAGGCTCCTCTGTTTCAGCTGTGCCTGGAAGCCAGACCAGATGTGTCCAAAAGCTTGCTGGGGTGTGCCCGCGGTACCCAAATCTGGTCCCAGAGTAACCCACCCCCCCAGGCTGTTCTCAGAGAGCTGGGGCAGCTCTCACGAGTCCCACAAACCCCACCAAGGGAATTCCTGCCAGACACAGCAGAAAGTATCTGGTTTTGTCTGTCCCTCTTCCCAGCTGGGCAAGGAGTGAGCCCTGCCCGGCACCGCTGCCAGCTCCTCACCTTCTGGCTCTGCCCGTCAGTCTGTCCTTCCCCTTGGCACGGCTGCTCACGGCAGGCACTGCCTTCGGGCCAGGGTCGCTCACGTTCACCCCGTGGTGTCCTCCACCTGCAAAACAGGTTGGAAATGCCAGGCAAAAGCAGGCACCACCAGCCTGCTGCTTCTGGTCCTCCAGACCCCTGGAGATGTTAACATCCTTGCATCCCTGCAAAGTACCTCTGGAGTGGGGAGCCTCTGAAGCTGTGTGCACACTGCACATCTGTTTTTCAAAGTAATAAATACAAACTGAGAATTTAGGGTGTTTCTTCTGTGTTTTCTTTTTTAAAATTTTTATTCCAAGTTCCAATTATAACTTTAAATCTTATCCCTTGGATATAGTCTCCCCTGTGCTGTTCTTGGAAGTCTTGTTCTCCCCTGCACACAGATATGAGAGCAGCAGGAGGTATGTCCCCAAAAGCCACTCCAAATCTGTGAGCGCCTCGAGAGAACTCTCTCCATGAGGAGTACCAGAGGTGCTGGCATTTAGTGGGGTGGCACAAGAGAATCCTGTGGCTTACTCACCTCTGCCATCGGCAGGAAAGGACCTGTGCTGAAATTTCCTCGCATTTCTTCCCCCTGCAAGGACACAGCAAAGGATGCACCAAAGTGAGGGAGGGTCTGCAATGGACAGGCAGCAGAAAGGCTGATGTTCAAATAGGGTGTCACAAGGGAAAGCTTGGTTCTGCCGGTCCATCTCCTGAGCAACAGGAGTCAGGATGGACTAATGCTAGTAAAGAAGCCAGCATGAGCCCCAGGGATCAGAGATGCTGTGCTCTGGAATAGGATTGCCTCTCAAACCAGTGTTTGGGAAAGGAGGCAGGGCTGAGCCTCTGGATGGTGTCATCCCAGGTAACAGAAGCCAGTGCTGTCCCTGGGAAGGTCCAAAGCTCTAGCAATGTCCAAAGCTCTAGCACCCAGCTCAAATCCCATGCCCTGAGCCCCCTGCCCAGCCCAGGGAGGGCTGAGCCCCAGCTCAGAGGCGTTTGCCCAGGGAAGCGAAGCTTCTCAGCTGACACAGCCCCGGCAGCTGCTGCGGCACTGGGGTGCGCAGGACCAGCGTTCACTAGTGTCAGGACAGAGTCTAGGTGTCCCCTGCCAACCTTTCTTACTGCTGGGATTATCCAAGGCTGGCTCCCCATCCTTAACAAAGTCCTCTTCAAACCTGCAGGTTAAAAACAGGCATTGTCAGACCTGGCCATCCTCCCCCAGTGTGCCAAGTGTGGGCAGGAGCCCTCGGCCCTTCTGCACCTGTCCACGGGCAAACCCGGGCAGGTTTCTCAGCAGGAGCTGAAGCTGCTGCACCAGCCAGGAGAAATGAGGCTGTAAGGCAATTCTACCCCAAAGGAGAGCCTCCAAAACCTTTACATCAGCACCCACATGTATATGTTTAGTTCTATGAACTCCCTATAGATGCCTGTAGTGTAGCTGTGCCATGCTCAGATGCAGCTTCCCAAGCTTCCAAACACAGTCTGAAGTAGCTTTAGGACTTGTCATCTCAGGTCAGACTCACCGGGTTCGTTTCTAGTCCTGCTTATTTTGTGTTATGGCTTTCCTCTTACAGATGGATATATGAGAGAGCAGTAGGGCTCAGGGCTGTCTTGCCAGCAACACTCAACACCAGCTTAAGACAGTTCACCTCTAATTATTGGTGTCTCAGTGACTGAAAATTGAGGTGTTTGGTCCCATTCCTCAGCCACAGGATTGTCCCACCTACCTGCCCTGTACGAAGTGTTTTATCAGCAAACCTTTGTAACATTCCCTAACTCCACACCCTACCAGAGCCTTATCCCGCTGCGGGTGCCAAGTCATCCTCCAAAGCTGGATGGTGTGACCCAGCTGAAGCAGCACAGTCAGGGGACAGTGATTAAGGCAGGGATGTGCCAGTCCCATTCCCAGCTCTCCCACATTACTGTCCCCAGCACTGCTCCTGTATCACACAGGGGGCCCTCTGGATGACGCCCTCAAACTGCAGTGCCTGAACAGGCTCAGTGTATGGGGTGGGGAGGATTTAGGGTCCAACACAGAGGTTGGACTCTCTTGTGCTTGAACAGGACAAACGAGCAGGGCAGTGAGAGAACCTGTGGACTGGTATCTGATCCCACACGGTGAGGGGGAGAAAGAGTCAGCAGTGTGGATTTGGTCAGGGAGAGGCACATGACAGCATGGGATGTGCTCAGCAACAAGTATCTGCGCCAGATCCCTGGCTTTAGGCCTCTGCAGGCAAACCCCTGGCACAGGGAAGGACCTACATGTGCTCCGACTTCTCCACATCCCACGCCCGCCGCCACTCGCCCTTGGCGTTCTTGTGCCGTGCCAGGCGCTCCAGGTCAATCTGCTCCCTCTCCCTCTTCCAGCGGATGTACTCCGAGCGTTCCCGGCCAGTCATGGGGAAACTCAGGTCTCCAGGGCTCTTCTGCACTGACTTCCCACCATCCTTGGGGGAGGTGAAAAGAGCTTCTGGTTAATAAAATTGTCTGAAACAGCCACGTTCAGGGTGCTTTGTGCTGTCACCACCAGAAATGCTCAGCTGTATTTAAGAACAGCCTGGAGTGAGCTCAGCTCCCCTCTCTGCAGAGCTGTGCACACCCAGGGCTCTGCTTCACCCACACCCCAAATACACCAGTCCTGGGCTTGTTGGCTCTACAGAGAGGAAAACTGAGGCAGGAAGAAGCTACATGGGTGGCCTGGAGCCACACTGTAAATTCACAGCCAAATCACAGCAAGCAACCACTCCCTTCCAGGGATATTCATGGAATCACAGACTGGTTTGGATTGGAAGGACCTTAAAGTTCATCTCGTTCCACTCCCCTGCCATGGGCAGGGACACCTTCCACTAGAATACCTTCCACTAGACCAGGTTTCCTCACCCAACCTGGCCTTGGACACTTCTGGGAATTATATTCAACAATAAAATGATAATTGGTGGCAATGTTTTTCTGAGAAGTTGCTCCAATTCATCCAGAGGATGCAGGAAGAGTTTTGACATTTCAAATGATTAAAATCACTTCCATCAAAAGCCCTGGATTCTGCCATCTGGATACATTCCTGTTACCTTAAAGAGATGGGGTGTCACTGCTGTTTCCCAAACCCAAACCACACTGTTTCCTTGGTTCTTGGAGTGCTATCGAACCTCCAGGTCTGGGAAGCAGCTCCCATAAGATGTATTTTTTCATTCTAGATGTTCAGCCCCTGATTACAACCTTTTGGAGCCTGGCCCTGTAATTGCTTGTGTAAATGGCCACAGATTGGCTTCACTGCATTTGTACCTGCAGCCACTTTAACTGTGGGTGTAAATTAGACAGCGGCCTTCACTGCTCACGTGAAGGTTTTAAACCCCAATGTTCTCAGATTTTCCTGGAAAAGCCACTTTGCTAAGGTTTACTTATGGCATATAGTCAGTTCCTGGAGTGTTTGCATCAGGGTTTGAGAGGCTGAACTCACACAGAACATGCACCAAGCTGATGAGTCCCCCTAGCCTGAAGACTTTGGGACACTAAAATCAAAGTTATGGCTATGAAATCCTTCACACTGAGAAGGTGGAAAAGGAAGCCAGCCTTCTGTGACCACCAGGCATCCATGGGAGCCCACAGCCACAGAGCTCGGGCCAACCCTGTGCCCATTCCTGGAGCAGAGGGGCTCTTCCCCTTCGCTGCTGTCAGGCTCTTGGTTTGTCACTCCTCCTGACACTGCTCAAAAATTGAAATCTTAATGAAAAGGCAGTTCAGAGCTAAGGGAGCGTGTGGGGGGAGGTATCCCAGCTGTCAGGTTAATGGATGAGGTGGAAGCAGGAGCCAGCAGGCCGTGGTGTGTTGTCAAGCAACAGTGCGTAGGGAACAGCTCAGTGCAGAGCCAGTCCTGGGGTGCTAATTACCAGCAGGCAATTCATCCCCTCACACACGTGTCCTTGCAGCCAGCCGCCCTCAGCCCTTCCCCAGAGAGGAGTTACCCCTCAGCCTGCGCGGATGAAAGGAGCAGCGGGAGGGCGGCACTGAAAGCCCCGTTACCCGGGTGACCCACCCACGTGGGCCGGAGCTGGGGTGGCTCCAAGTGCTCCTCCAGCCTGAGCTGGCAGGAGCTGGGGCACCCGAGCCCACGGCCCCGGGGAGGGAGAGAGGGGGAGCACAGAAAGACAGGGCACAGCAGGGCAAAGCCAGGGCAAGCACTGATTCCTGGGCTGGGGCACACCTGGAGAGGCTCCCCACCACTTCCAGCCCCACGGTGGCTCCTGCCCGGATGGATCCCGATGCACCCATAAATCCAAAAGTGAAGGCAGGACTGAGCTGCTGCCATGGTCTCTCGTGGGCTCACGGAGCAGGAAGGGCTGGTCCCTCACCTCAGTGTCAGCAGAGCTGTGGTTGGCTGGACCACGGGACATCGTGATCCCCTTCCCTGCTCTGGGGGGCTCAGCTGGAATTATTGTCTAGGAGCCCATCTGTGTTCTCCTAATGAATCCTGCTGAGGTGGGGTTATTCAATTTGTGCTTCATTAATTAAAGCATCTGCAGGCTCGGGGGAGCCAGCATGTCTCCAGGCTTTGCATTAAACAGTCAGTGGGAAGGCCTCTGCTTTAATTTGCCTCCATCCTCCTCAGCTCCAGCGGAAGTGAGGAGCTGTAGCTAATGCAGCCTGAGCTCTTCAATCCACAAGGAAATGGTTTTGGGAGGGGAACCAGCCAGGGCTGTGCTGCCCCAGGGGTGAGCATGCTACCCTTGCCTGCAGCTGTGTGAGGGGCTTGAGCAGCCACAAGGCAGGTCCCTGTCACCTTTCCAGTGCTGCTTTGCTCTAGGAGTGTCAACTGCTCAGTTACACTTTGGATGAGGAGCGGGATGAGCAGTGGGGGCCACATGAGAGCACACTGCTAATTACAGGATGGTTTGGGTCAGAAGGGACCTTACAGATCACCTTCCTTCGGGACTGTGGGGGGGAGGCACATCCTACTGGCTTCCTCTTCCAAGACAACAGTCCCCCAAAGGGACACAGGCCCCACTCACCTTCCGGCTGTGCTCACTTTCTGGGCCTCTGTCACTGTCTGATCTCCTCTTCTCTGCTGTTCTCCGCTCCTCTGCCTACAAGAGCACAGACACAGGAGTCATTTCAAGGATTAAGCAGGACTCCTGGCAGGGGAGCCAGTGCCTGACTCTGTGCCCTCCAGGACATGAAAGAACTGCTCAGAAAAGGTCAGCATTGGTTTCTGGGGCCCTGAATCAAGCTGGCATAGGAAAAAAAGGGAAATCAGAGTGCAAGAGGTATGTGAGAAAAGCGTTCCCACAGGTCCCTCCCTCCTCCCAAGGGAGAGGCCGAGAGCTGTCCTGTATAGTCCCATTTCTTTTGAAGTCAGACCAAGTTTCAGGTTTGGGCCAAAGACCCAGCTTATGATTCAACTGCACAAGATCTGGGAGCCCACCTAAAGTGCAGCTAAAAGCCAGCGTGGGCAAGCTGGGAGTGATTTTTGTCCTTGGCAAACATGGGTGCCCTTCTAGCGGGATCCATCCCTGCTCCCACTGGGTTTCTCCATGATGTCACCTCTGAGCAGAACCGCCTGCAGAGCACAGAGATGTGTTAGGAAAGGCTTCCTGCCTGGCTGGACGGGAGTGTGTGGGCTGAGCTCGTCCTGCTACCATTGTGCAGTGCCAAGCAGAACTGAAACACAAAGAGGAACGTGGTGCGCAAACTGCCAGCTCAGCCCTTCCAGAAAGCGGCAGCGTGGTGGGATCCAGCCCAGGCTGGAAACAGGACTTTTATTCCAGGCATTTGCCATCCCTAGGTTTAGTTTTACAGGGTTGGATGCGGGAAACTCAGGATATCAGTCTCAATAACTGCAGCTCTGCCCAATCTCCTAGGGCAACTCATCCCCCTGCAGGCTGTTCCCACATACCCAGTGGGATCACGGAGGGAGCGAGCTGGGGACAGGCTTTTGGGGAATTGTCCATACACACTAAGTCTGAGGCAGGTGGGAAGTGTGGCCATACAGCCACTGCTCATGGACACTGCCCTTGGTGCACAACAGCTTCACTGGTCTGACCGGTAGCTCCAGTGCAGATGGAAGCTTGTGAAAATAGATCCTCGCAAATAACGAGGAAAACAGTAGCTATATTGTCCTAGGATTTTTCAGCAAAGATTTGGGGGTGCTCAGAGAAGCCACTCCTCACCATATCCTGTGTGCTGCAAAAGGGGATTTATTGCAAAATGTTGCTGTGAAAACTTATGCCAACAAAAATGCTCCCTCTGGACTCCAAGTCCCCTGCTTGTGCAGCCCTGTGGGAAGAACCCTGTAGTGAGGGATCCAACAAGTTCTGCCCCCCAAACTGAGCATTTACAGAGAGATTAAACAGCAGAAACCTGGAAAGCTTGCTTATTTTGGGAGGTGGCTGGGAACAAGATGCCTTAAAGCAGCTGAAAGTGTACAAAGGAGTCACTTTGGAAAGGGTTACTGCAGGAGAGTGGGAGCCCCTCCATCCCTGGGGGAAACCTGGTGTGGGGGGAGAGGTGGGAGACAAGGAGCACTGTTTCCCTCCAAAATGCCAGACAGCTTATGACTGATGGGGAAACTGAGGCAGGGAGCTGCAGGGCTGTGTGTGCTCACTGTTCCACCTGAGTCTGCCTATTCCCCTCCCAGGCTCATGCAAAGAGTGATTCCCTCTGGCCCCTTTGCAATGCCCTGCTGTGCCCCCCAGGACAGGAACCGGAAAGCTGGAGCATCCGCACAGCCCGAGCACTGAGCCAGGCCGTGAGCAAGCTGGGGGGGAGCAGTGAGCTCTGCCTGCAGCCAGCACAGCTTCCCTTCCATGCTGGAGCAGCCAGGAGCCAGCTGGTGCCCAGGGAACCCGCAGGGATGGCCCGGGTGAGGGACTGTGCTGCGGCTCGCGGGGTGTGGGGGAAGAGGCAGCTCCTGCATGGCTGGTCAGTGCTGGAGACCTGCATCCCAGAGAATGTCCCAGAGCCCTGCATCCCAGGGCTCTCCCAGAGTTCTGCATCCCAGGGCTGTCCTGCTCGGAGCACTCGCTCGTCAGTGCCCACCACAAACTGCTGGGTCACAGGGACACCACACAACCCTCCAGCCCTTTGCACCCTCACTCCAAGCCGTGCCTGTGGCTTTAGTCTGCAGCTATTTTTGTTTCTCAAAGGGTCCTGTGGAAAATTGAGAGGACCACAAAAATGTAGCTCTTTTGTACCAGGACAGCAGGTCTGAGCTGAGCAGAGAACAGTCGGCTTTGCTCTCACTCTGGCTCTGGAGCAGATTTCCCACTGTCCTGCTGCCCTGGAGCTGCTGCTCCCCTCTCACCACACACCATGAGGAAGCAAAACATGTTTTTCTCCTTCTTCCTCCTCTCCGCCCCCAAAATTATGAAAAATGACAAGGACATTATCATCCCTAGTGTAACTGTTCCTGCAGAGCAGGGGGAGGGCACAAAAGCCTGAGGCAGAGAGGGAAGATTATGGTTGTTTATCCCAAGGTTTATGCCAGGATTTCTCAGTTTCTCAGCCCAGAACGGCCCGGGCTGGGGCAGAGCCTGCTCCAACCCAGGATACGGGTCTGTGTGGCCTCCCAACACATTCCCAGGTACTGTCCCTGGGCAGTGGTGACAGTGCTGCTGCCATTATCTGCCACGTTCAGCACTGCTTTGTGCTCATAGTTCTCCAAAAGCTTTCACAGGCTTCCACATCTCTGGGCTACTTCACTGTCTTCTTATTTTAAAAATAGGTACTGACAGACAAGTTAAATTAACCTTTTGGTTCCCATTTCTCCAGGCACGTGTCAGCACCACAACTGGCATTTGTGCTGCAGGAGGAGATTTTTGTAGGAGCTTAGAGCTGGTTTTCCAGTGCTCAGATCCCCCACTGGGCAGGATTTTTGAAACTAGTACACGAGAGGATTTTTTTTTCCTAACTCTTTTGAAAAATCTGCCTCCTGCCTGTGCTGCCTGAAGGAAGCTAAAGACTCCTCAGCCGCCCTTTCTGCCTATTTTCCTCTCCCACCTGCAATGCAAAAGCGAGTGTTTCTCCTGCCACAGGTTTGGTTACTCCCATGTGCAAGCACTGGAGTCCAACACATCTGTGTTAGTCCCTGAAAGCAGCTTTTGTGTCTGTTGATTACAGTAATTTCTGATACAACATCCTGGGAAACTCTGTTAATGAAAGGACAATTTAAAAGCCCTGAAGCTCTATCAACCACCCATTTAAAAGATGATTTGTAACCTGTTAATTAACCATTGTGCTCTGCTGGTCCTGGGCTGCTGTCTCTCAGCTCTGGTGTTTTAGTGAGCCTGAAACACTGCCAGAGCATGGAGTGGCTTTTTAGGGCTGAGCAGGACTCATTGTCCCAGCCCTGCTGCAGGGAGAGCCCTGAGGCAGGTTTGGGGACACACAGGCAGAGGTGGCTCCCAGATGTGGCACCTCCAGGCCAGCAGCAGCCGTGGAGGCCGTGAAGCTGCGTCAGAAGAGTGAGGGGCTTTGCAAGGGGGTGGGATAATTTGGTCCCCCCAGCCCACTGTGCTGCCAGAGAGTGAAAGAGCCTTTCACCTTACGGCCCTGGGGCTGCCTTGGAAAGGGAGATCACCAGAACAGCTGGTTTTCCCTTGCATTTCTTCTCTGGCAGCTCCTGGCCAGGAACAGCAAGAATTGGAATCTTCTTTTTTCTTCCTTGTTTTCTTTTTATTGGATTTCATCATGAATAAAAATAGAGAAAATGCAAGGAGGAAGCTAATTTGTCAGTGTCCAGGCTACTGAAGGGGGAGTGATGGATGTGATCCTTTCTCCTAGGCCTCTGTGGGAACCCCAAAAGAGCAGGGAACCAGCTCGGGATTGAAGTGAAAACCCCCAAAGGATGGGCTGTGCTGGGATTAATGAGGGGCTGAAAGCTAATCCTTGAATTGGGGGTCCCAGATCAGGTCCTAACACTCAGCTAGACAGATGGCAACACTGACACCCCACCAGGCTCTCCCTCCCGGTAGCTGCTCAATTTGGGGATGAAGATGGGGTTTCTCTTTCGGATTAACAACTGATTAAATGGTAGAAAAGAAAAAGGGGCAAGGAAATGGCAGTTGCCATGGCAGAAGATTAGCAGGCATGTGCCACTGGAATATGTGCTGCTCAACATGCTCATAAATGGTCTGGAAAAGGAGCTGAAGAGAGGGATGACAGTTTGCTGATGATACTAAATCATCCAGGGCAAAGAATGTAATTTGCCCGGAAAGAGCTGGAAAAGATCTCTTGACATTGAATGTCTGCATCATAAAATTACAGCTGAAATTCAATATCAGGAATACAAAACAACTCCCACGGAGAAAATGCCCTCCTTGTGTACACACACAGAGTAACAAGGGCTGAGCTCTGATTAACAGTCAGGAATGATGTTTCGGTGCTATTGTGACCAGTTCTCTGAAAATGTTAGCTCAATTATTTAGCAAAGAAAATGCAAAGTTGTTGGGAGAAGAATAGAGAACAAGCCCAAAGCGTTGCTGTGTCACTATGTCCAGGAGAGCCCGCAGCTGGAATCCCATGTGTACTTCTGGTCTGCATGTGCTGAAAGAATATGGTACAAATAACCAAAGCACAAATGGGGACAATGAGAGTGATCAGAAATAAAGGACGACGTCCTCAGCAGATGGGTCTAAATAGGGGCAGTCTCTTCAGGTCTGTGAGATGGCTGAAGGGAGAGGTGAAAGGGATCGATAAAAGCATTTGTGCTTTGGGAAGTGAGCAGGGGATGATCGATGAACTGCTTCCTGTGACACAGGAACGGCAAATGGAGCTACTGGGGAGCAAGGCTGAAGAGACAGAAGGGATGGATGTTCCAGCACAGCACATCACTTAACACTGCAGCTCCTGGCTGCTTGGAAGGGACACAGCTTAGAGGGACCCAAAGAAGAAAAAGAGTGCAATTTAGGCAAAGAGAAGCCTGTCAGGTTGTTCTTGGCAGAGGAGGGCCCTAATTTGCAGGATGGTGAGTGTAGGAGGGGAGGGATGACTACAGACTTCCCTGGCCTTCTCCTCTTTCCCTGACACTGTGTTGCTGCTTCAAACATCAGTGTGCACCATCCCTTGGCTCACATGGAGTTCTGCAGGCTCCAGTCATTCCCACGGGCTTTGTACATTTGGTGTTGTTGCCTCTGCAGGCTCCCAGTCCCTCGTGGAGGACTCATCCCTCTGCAGCACAGATGTGAGACAGAGCTGCCTGAGCTCAGTTTTCAAGGACCCTCACTGATAGTGAAGAAGTATTGGTTTAAAACACTAATCCCTAACACAGCTTAGGATCAGCTGAAGGGACAGGGTGGGCCAGCCCAAATCTCCCTGGACTCCACCAGCCCAGGCTGGCACGATGTGTGAGATGCCAACGTGACCTGTCACTTCAGGCCCCATCTGCTTCTGTCACTGATCCCAGGAAAAGGTTGCCCAAGTGTGGACAGAAGGAAGCAGCTTGCAGAGGTGACATGAAATCCAGCATTTCACTCCCTTACAGCCACATCCTTTTGTCTCATTGCAAGGAGCTGGATTTTGTCCTGGCTGCTGGAGCTGTTGCCTGAGGTGGCAAAATTAACATGGCAATAGGAAGATATTCTCATTAACCAGGGATGGAACAGGGCCTGATCAGCCCAGGGAAATCACCAGGAACAAGGAATTCTCCTGAGCTCAGCCGGACTCTGAAACATATCCAGCTGGTAACAGCTATTGGAAACAAGAGTTTCAAACACTTTTATATCTCTTTCTGAATTGTCAGAGGAATCCAAGGACCAACAACAAATACTCCCACGAAAGCCCAGTTTAAATAAGCTCATTAACGGGCTCTTCCTGCCCCTCCATTTCCCAACCATGGGAGCTGGGCTCCGTGGCAGCCCCAGTGCCTTCTCCCTGCCTCCTGTGCAGCCTGGGACAGCACGTTCCCTGGAAGCACACTGCTTTCCAGGGAGCAGGAGCTTCCCACAGGCTGGAGTGACTATGCCTAAAGCTCGGTGGCAGAAGCAGGGGACATTTTGTCTGTGCCAGCACAAAGTGTGCTGTGCTCCTTGGAAGTGTTGGATAACTAGAGTTACAAGAAGCCTCTGTGGCTTTCCTGTGCTCCTGACAGATCCTTCTCTTGGTCAGCCAAGGCAATGGAGGCCCCAAAGGCTCTGCAGAACCCCTTTCCCTGAGGATATCAGCACTGGCTCCCCCTTGGCACCTCACAGCCTCCCTCAGAGCCCACTGCTGCCAAAGAGTGCCCGAGCTGCAGGTCCACCCTCTGCCACCCACCAACCAAGTGGGAGTTCCCACCTCATGCACACCCTGAATATCAGGTGCTCTGGGGCCAGGATGAGCCAGGCATCACCAAACCCAGGAACGTGGACGCTCAGCCTCAAATTTCACTCTCCATAATGAAACCAGATGGGAGATGACCTTTCCCAGGGCTGTCCATACGCTTAAAGGAGGGCACAGGATCTGAAGCCAAAATCCAGGCACTGCTCCTGCTGCTCTCTCCTAGCACAGCCCCAGCCTTGATGACCACAGGGACAAGTGTTTTAACAAGCCCAGCAAGAGCAGAGGTGGAGACACTTGTCCTGCACATCGCAGAAGTACATCGGACACCCTGAAGGACAGGGACAGCACAGCCATGGCCAAGTCATTCCCATTGTGATTCCTACACTGAAATGGTGATGTCTGTCCTGTGGACCTCTGGGGCTACCAGTGGCTCAATCAGGCAGCTCACACGAGCTCTATGGCATCCAAAAAGCTGCTCGGTAGCCACAAGGAAGGAGCACTCAGAGCCCAGGTAAGCCCTAAGCGGGGGGAGGAGCTGAAGATGAGTGTGGGCAGCAGCAGCAGATGGCTGGCACTGTCCCAGGGAGGGGGCTGCAGACGTCTCCCAGCATTCCCGGGTGTGTTTGGCAGCCACTCTGGGTGTTGTTTTCCTACACAGTGTTTGCTGACCCTGTTTGCTGCAGGCATTCTTTCTTATCTGTGAAAACTCTCCAGGAGGAGAATAGCACATGCCTCCGTGTGTGTAAAGAGGAAGGTATTTGCAAAGAAGTATTTGAAACACGTCTCAAAGATACGTTTCAAACATCACTCAGCAGGTGATGGCCAGGCACAGCAGGGCTTGGGTTCAGAAGCACATATTGCCCAGCCCTGTTAAGGTTTAAGTCGTGCACTGAGTCAGGAGGACACCGCTCCTGTCCCAGTCTGCTGTGTGTCTCCAAAAAGAAGCTGGCAAGAGAGAGGAGGTGAGATTCATGCCCCATATCTGGCAGTGATTTCATCAATCCTCCCAAAACAGCCTCTCTTTATGGATCCAGTGTCTCCACACTATTGACATACAGTCTCTCCCAGCACCCTGTGGCTGGGCCCTCCTCATGCCAGCAGAACAAGCGGATGCCATGGCTGTGTTCCAGCCACGTACCTTTTCCTTGTTGTCCATGGTGATGGCGATCTGCATCCTCCTGCCGCGCCGGAAAGCCACCAAGTGCTCCGTGTCCTCCTCGCCCAGCTCCGGCACCCGGCCCGGGCCGGGGAAGCTCTCGGCACGTTTCTCGCTGACGATCCGCTTGCCCTGGAGGGGACAGGATGAGTTAGGGACACCTCCAACAGCCTGCCTGGGACAGTGGCCATCCCAGGCTGCAAAGGATTCGGGGCTGGCAGAACAGAAAATGAGCCGGGCAGTCAGTGCCCTTGGCTTCCAGAGCTGCCGCCGCACTTGAAGGGATCTGGGATGTTACACTACAGAGGTGTGTTTAGCTGGGCACGGCATCGGCAGCGTGGCATTTACCCGGCAGCAGGGACGCTGCTGGATGGTTTTATTTTAAGCTTGCATTTTTGTCTTTGAAACAAATGTGAAGTTGTCCCCACCCCACACACAATCAAATGTGAGGCTACCTCGGAGCAGAAGCCTAGAGGGAGGGGAACAGTGGGGCTCTCTCCAACCTTGCCCACAAAGCCGTTACTTCCCTGACGTGTATTAACACTCAATAACTCATCATTTCATAGTCATTGTGTGTTCATATTTCTGGAATGATTTATTCAGCAGTGGAACAGTTTAGGAAACTGATATATAAGTTCCTTGAGCAAGGGCAGTTCCCCCTCTCAGATATTATTTCCAGCTGTCCGTATCAGCGTCATGACTTCCCTGCATGGATTTCCATATGGTTCCTCTTTTGTTAATGATCTCTGTTGCTGGCTGAGCCCCTGCCAGTGTCCTCAGCCATCACTTCCACAAGATGAGCACATCATTTGTGCAAAAAGACGTACTTCTTCTCATTTAAAAGTATCATCTTTCAGGTCCATCATGTGCCTTTTTATTTTTGCCTTACAAGGAAATGAGAGACTTCCTATGTCATCTCCATCATTATCTCTGATCTTTTTCTTTTCTCTTCATCTGCATGAAGTCTGCTCGACTTCACCAGGGATGAAGGAACCTCAGCAGCTTCCCTCTGTAAAGGATGGTGTATTTTCCTGTTTTCCTCCTTGGGATTCCATGCATACTGGAATCTTGATTTCAAAGGAGCTCAAAATCTCCAAGGAAACTTCAGTGAAACTTGGGAACTCTTTGTTGCTACGAACCTGGTTTCAAAAACAAACAGCACACCCTGACCTCTGATTTGCAGGGAAGACTTGCAATCAAGTTCTCTGCCACGACATATGAGCCAAGAAGGCTCACATTAGCCACATCTCCCCTCAGCTCTGCCAGGAGTGCAGATGTTGGAGCGGAGGGAGCCCCCTAACACATGATAAATGTTTGAGGAGACACTGCAGGATTTCCAGCAGCAGAGCCTCAGCCTCTGGTTTATTCATCTTTCACATCTGGGTGATTCTGCTGGCTCAGCAGAGGATGCAGGGGAAAGGAGGAGCGGTCCCTGAGCTGCTGATGGTCCTGCCTGTCCCAGCCGTGTGGACACGGTGGGAACCTTGTTACACATCCCCAGCAGAGGATGTACAGCTCTGCTTTTGGGTCCCAGCTGCAGCTCCTAACAAGTTTTGCTGCCCTCAGGACGACCTTTGCCGTTTCTGCTTTTCTTGCAGTAAGTGAAGCCACATGTTGGGTTCAAAGCAAGGACGTGCTGCCGATGTGTTCTGTGCCATTTCAGCACCGTCCCTGCTGATCTCTGTGTCGGGGTCGAGGTGGGCTCCTGCTCTGACATTTGGGAGCCAGCCCTGGAGATGGCAAGGTTTGTTCCTGAGACAGAGGAAGCTGATCATCTCAGGATGGAGCACAACTAGTTTGGCATCTGCCACAGGCAGACGAGTGGGTGGAACAAAGGGAATGAGAGGCCTCTGTCCCTTTCTCCTGAAAAATCATTTGGAAAGGTGCACTTTTTCCCAAATGATTCAGTTCCTTCAAGCTAACATCAAATAGCTTTCTAATGGCACAGTGACTGTGGCCTATTTCTCCCTGGAAAGAAAGGGTAACTAGGTCACTGGGAAACAAATGAACAGGCATTCGAGGCACAAAATCAGGAAAACATTTCCAAGCTGCCTCAGAGGAAGAAACAGCTCCTGCCTTTTGCTGACAGCCAGGGTTTGCAGCACTCCTGCCCCAATGTCCAGGGCAGCAGGAAGGGTGGGGTTTCTCTTCTGTATTCCAGGGAATGGCTTTGGATTGGACATCAGTGCCACAAACCCACACGTCGCTGTGCCTAAAAGGGGACCCACGGGAGCACCACTTGCTGCCACCCTTTCCTTTTCCCAGAACTGCTGTGACAGAGACAGGAATCATGACATCTGGATGCACAGGCTCCACAAGGAATGGGGTGGTGCCCAGGAGGGGATGTTTCGGGATTTAAAAAATGAAGTAGTGTTTTCAATTACTTCTGCCTTTTCACACAATTTTTAATTAAGTCTGCAAATACTGGGTCACACTTCCTGCCCATCTCATTGGCAGCTGAAAGCGACACTCATCTCACTCTGTTCTTCCTTCTACATTCAGGATGTTCTGGAATGCAGTATCAGGGAGAAATGATGGTGCTTTCACCACCAAGCATCACTGTCTCCCTGGGAGTAGCTGGGGAATAATGCAGCTAAATCTGTCTGAGCTCCCACTTATTTCCAACCCCTCTCTGCTCACAGCAACACAGTTTAACCGCAGAGTGGCCCAGGAGGGCAACGAGGGGACTGATCCCTCGGGTGGGTGTGGGGAGCAGCCAGGGGGCTTAGCAAGGCCCAGGGGCTGATCTATTCCCTTTGGATGTGACATGCTGGGCAGAAAGCTCAAGTGAGAGGCAGCGTAAGGGTAATCCTCTTCCCTGCTCACCTTTGCTTTGTTGTCCATGGTAACAGCCAGCTGCATCCTCTTCCCCATCCGGAATGTGAACATATGATCTGCTTCCTCCTCCTCCTCCTCCTCACTGCCAATGCCGAACCCAGGGCTCGCAGAACAGGGGCTTGCCCATTTCTCACTCACCACCCTTTTGTCCTGGAAAACGAACACTTCCGTTAGCAAATCCAGGCCCTCGGCCCAGGGATGTGATTCCCTTCCCCAAACACACCTGCACACAAGCGGGGAGGTGGCTGCAGAACAGGCAGACCTTGCCCCAGGGAAGTTCTCTGTGCCCGGCAGAGTGCCGTGACATTCCCGGGGAACAAGGGGCTCCTTGTCTGCTCAGCAGCAAAACCCACAATTACAGCGGGGCTGAAAAATCCTTTGCACTTACAAATCTGACATTTCAGACTAAAATGCCAGAGTTATGGGAAACAAATGTCACCCTCAGCATTTTGTGCAGCACTCTGAGTTAGCTCGGGAAAGCCTAAGTCCTGCTGGAGGTGGCCTTGGAAGCCAAGAGGATGGCTGAGGGGGTGCTCACCATCGGGAGGGCTGGGCTATCTTGTCCATAGTGTTCAGTCTGGGTAATTGCATCTTTCAGGTCCTGTATGAGAGAAAAATGTGTGCAGCAGCAGCGCGCCCCGGGAGAGGCGAGGGCCAGGCCGGGGTGGGAAGGGAGCACTGGTCCGGATCCAAGAACCCCGGAGTGCTGGAAGGAGGCTGGGCAGGCTCAGTGGGATCCATGTGAGCCCCGGCAGAGGAGCTGCCCCAGGGGTGAAGGCAGTGGCTTCCCAGGCCCCACGCTGCCAGGCTGGGTGGACAGGGCTTGTCAGACACAGATTTGGCTCAGTTAGGATGGCAGCCTTTGGCCCAGGGCTACCTGCTTTGCTCACTCCCAAAGCCTAAGCAGACCATGAGTTTCCCCAGCCTATGGCATTCCTGATGCCTCCAGTGACACACACACACTGCTGTTACGCCCTGCCTACGGATTTGCAGTGATGCTGAACACCTGGGACCTGTTCAGGGCTGTGTGCCTGTTCACACATCCATCCATCTGCCTGGTAACTTTGCCTGCGTGTGTACAAGTGCCTGGGCACGGCTGGAAATGTACGTGCAGCACCTAAAATCACTCTGAGCACACACCCCTGCAGAGTTTCCCCACCCTTTTCAGGGCTTAGGAGCTGTTTCCTGTGCCTTAAAGGGCTTTGCTGTGGAGTCTCTCTCTGCAATGTCCCTTTGCTGTGGCAGGACTGGAGTGAGAGCTGGTCTGTGGTGAAGGAGAGGCAGCACTTACGTTGTGAGCTTTGGTGATGGTAATAGTGAGTCCATCCTGCTTGGGTCTCCTGGAGGTAACAGCCATTCCCTCCTGCTCTGCTCGCTTTTTGTCCTCTTCTATTTCCTGAAACACAGATCTCACCTTACCACGGGCCTGTCCCTGGATGTCTACGGATGTTGTTCGTTTTCCTGTTTAGGAGTTCTGCTAAACAGACCCCCCTCCCCCTCTAAGAGGGCATGGCCCAACTTGTGTCCCAGCTGTGGGACACAAACAGAGGAAGGTGGCAGGGGGAGAGGAGAAGCTGCAGCACTGAGGCATCAGTGTCTGTTCTCCAAAGCAACTCAGGAGCCACAGCCAAAGGCAGAGCTGTGCCCACCTGCTCCGAGAGCTTTCCAACACAAACATGGTTTCTGTATAAGACAGTCACACTGATAGTGCTGACAATCTCCTTCACACTGTGAGCTGAGGACCCCGAGTCAGAGCTGGGGACGGGAAGGACCTGCAGGCTCACCTGGTACCTTCGGATCAGCGCTTCGTTCTTTTTCCGCAAGGCCAAGATTTTCTTGTCGAGTTCAACATCTTTCTGCTCTTTCTTCCTTAACACAACATCATCCACAGCAGCATCCTGGAAAGAGAAGGAGCAGAGCTCTCCTCAGTCATCACAGCAACAGGACGAAACCTGCTCCCTCTGTCTGGACAGGGCATCAAGTGGAAGAATCCTTCCCCATCACTTCTCCCTGACTTTCTCCTGACAGAACTGATCTTTTTTGTTTAGCAATGAGGCATTTTGAGGAAAAAGCTGCTGGTCCACTTTGAGGGCTGTCAGTAGGCTGCAAAGTTAAGACCCTGCTTAGCTGCATGCAGTAAAGGATCCTCCATCCTCCCCTTTGGGTGTTCTCAGGTACAGGTTCAGATGTCCTCCACAGACATTCAGAGCACCCTGGTTACTGCAGGGGATCACAATCGGGAGTTTTTACAATTCCAGTGACAACAGTGTCTAGTGAAAATTAATGCTGCTGAGGGTCTCTGCAGGACATCTCCATCCAGGTGGGACAACGGGGATATTTAAACCACCTCCACACATTCTCCTGCTGGACAATGGAGTTTTGTCAAGATCTGTGGGAGAAAGACTGGCTTTTCCATTGCCCTTCATAATCAGCTACACAGCAGGTGAGCAGATTGCCTGTGTGGGTGGATGCACTTCCATGGGCACTTTGCAAGGCTGATTAAAGCCAAATTCGGTGTTTACCTGAACAGAAGATGTTCTGGGAGCACTGAATTGGCAGGTTTACTGTTTGCTGAGTGCTGGGGTGTTGGCTGCTGAGGGTGGGATCAAAGTGGTGCCTGCCCTCAAACACACCCCTTTCATCTTCAAATTCCTTTGAAGGAGGACTGGCAGAGCTGCCAGCTCGGGAGGAATTTAAAAATTCTTGCAGAGACTGTATTTGTGCTCTTCTCTTTCCAAAGCAAAAGATGGAAAACGCCTGTCAGGCCGTTCTCCCTCTGCCCATTTGTCAGCATTTTGTCTATGCTACAACAGGGCTGGTGTCAGGGGGAGGGGGGTCTTTTCACTTCCAGCTGGAAACAAGTTACTGGAAGGACAGTTTTGCTGGTGTTCAGCCCTTCTCCTGCCCTTTATTAACGAGGCCATGAAGGTGTTTCTCTCTGCGCAACCTGTTTCAGCAAACGCTGGTGCCGTGGCCGGGCGGTGGCCCCGTGGCCGAAGCGCCGAGCGGAGCCCACGCGGGGCTCCAGGGGCTCACCCATTGTACACTTCAGCCCAGCCAGCATTTGCTCGGCTGCTGCTGCCGCCCCGGCCCGCCGGGAGCAGGGGCCGTGCCCTCTGCTCCGCTTCTGGAACAAACCCGCCGGCCCAGCCCCTGCTCAGGCTGATGCTCAGGATGGAAAGTGGCCCCACCGTGCCCTCCCCGGCGTAAAGCTCTTCCGGGGAGCCAAGGTGCCCGTATGTCACCGCGGCTGAGTTATAAATGGCTTTGGCAGCACAAACGTGCGATGGCTTTGAATCAGCAAGCGGCTGAACCCAAAGCCTCCCCAACAGCAGGGCAGAGCCGCAGAACGAGAGGCCTCATTCTATTGCAAACAAAAATGTCACAAAAGGAGCAAATGGAAAGCTCTCGGCTTCGTGCTTCAATGGAATGACGACACCCCGTTGTGTCCCAGCCCCTCTCCCCGGTGGCACACAGTGGCTACGCAGCTCCTCGGGGGCTGGAGGGACGCCCCGCTCCACGCTGTCTGTGCGTGCTCTGCTTTCCCACACACTTCCACCATCGCCTGCCTCTGCAGAGAGACCTTGGAGGCAGCAGGGTTGGGAGAGCGAGCAAGGCAGGGGGGCAGGGAAAGGAGAGAGGAGCAGGGCCCTTACTAACGCTCTCCTGCGTAAGCAAATGCATCCGCTCTTTTTAAGAAATATCCTCTTCCTTGACAGCTGCAGCTGAAACCCTCGCTGGGATAGACACCACCCAGCCCTGCCTGCGTTTCTGTTTGTTATCTACCTCCCGGGAGGCGCATTGTCCTGAGCCACCCACCGCACCCTGCCCCGGCGAGGGACGCAAAGCCCAGCACCCAAAATGCACCCCCGGCACCCTCCCCGTGGTGCAGCACGGCTCTTGGCTCCCCTGCCTGCTGGCAGCCAGGCGAGGCAAGGCAACAAGAAAGCGACAGCCACCGCAAGGCCACCCTGCAGGGTGTACGAGTCCTTGCGTGGCCCCTCGGGTGAGGGACCCCGGCCCCGCGCCCCTCCCAGGCCCCGCGCGGGCGGCACTCACAGCTCGGTGCATGTTGGACATCGGCGCAGCCCGGCGGATTCCAGAGCAGAGCTAAAAGAGGAGAGCCATCAGACGGCCTTTCTCAGCACTGGTTGCACAGCATACAAGATCATGTTTTGATTACAAAAGCCTCGTCTGGGCTCACAGCCAAGAGCACTGGCTGCCTAATATACCAAGCACAGACAGGGTTTGGAGTGCCTGTGTCCTCCTCTCCAATCTCACTCTCTTTTTAAAAGAAACACTCCCCCTTTTCCCCCCTCCTGACTCCTTTTAACTTCCTGATGCCACAAGCCCTCGTTCAAAGTGGGAAAAGCCGGGCGAACAATGTGGGATGGCTCAGGCAAACAGCTTGGCTTGGCTGCGTGGCCATTCACGGGGTCGGTGTTTGTTATGCACGGCTGGCTGCGCGCCTGGCGGGCGGCAAATATCTGGGGTCCTGCACGTCTTGCGAGCGCCAGTGTGTGCACGGGCTTTCACGGGAAAGCAGGGCTCAGAGTTGCCTTTTTCTGTGGAATTTCAGTATTCTCCAGGAATGATTTCTCTGCTGTTAAACTGGGCCTGTCCTACAGGAGGGAGCAGAGGAGTGCTGTGGGGTGGGCATCACCAGCTGGCACCATGCAGGAAGCACACAGCCAAAGGAGAGGGACCCTCCTAAGTCCCTGTCTGAAAGCTGCCAAAACCACCCCTAGAAGAGTCCCAGTAGAAGGGGGGTTTTGGGGGAACAGCATTCAGCTGCTGCAACTTGTGTCGCCACATGAACCCTTATCTCACCATAGAATGTCCGGAGTTGGAAGGGACCCATAAGGATCACTCAAGTCCCACTCCTGGCCCTGCTCAGCCACAACAATCCCACCCTGTGCCTGAGAGCGTTGTGCAAACGCTCCTTGAGCTCTGGCAGCCTTGGGGCTGTGACCACTGCCCTGGGGAGCCTGTTCAGTGCCCGACCACCCTCTGGGGGAAGAACCTTTCCCTGAGATCCAACCTAACCCCACTCTGGCACAGCTCCAGTCATTCCCTTGGGTCCTGACACTGGTCACCAGAGTTTGGGGCTGCCCCTCTGCTGCCCCTCGGGAGGAGCTGCAGACAGCCATGAGCTCTGCCCTCAGTCTCCTCCAGGCTGAACAAACCAAGTGACCTCAGCCGTGTGTCCTGGCCATGCGCTGCATCGTCCCTCAGCGCGCACTGGCTGCCCTTTCCCTCAATCCTGAGGAACCCAGATTGAGAGAGAGGCCCACAGGAGATGAAAGCACACCATGGAATACCTTGTCGCCCAAGGATGGATGCACATCCCAGTGTGAATGTGAGCCCTGCTACAGTCACACATTAAACAACCTGAGGAGGCCACTGCAGGTACCTGTCCCCTCTAACAACTCTGAGCAGTGCTCAAAAGTCTGCTCACAAAATCCAAGAAGTTTGGCCTGAAACCCAGAGTGGTTCAAGGGAAACCTGCAAAAGACTTTGCACAACTTGGAACTGGTCCCTCCTCCGTGCATGACTCAGGCTGTTGGAGATCAGGGCTAAGGCATTAAGGAGCTGGAAGCACGGTTTAGTACAAGCGCTTGGAGGGACAGACTGACCCATATTAATTAGTAGCTACTTAAATGATGAAAGGAAATTGAAACCATTTCCAAGGCAGTGCCCCTGGATTCAGGCTTGATGAAGGAAATGAAGAGCGCTGTGTGCGGAAAACTGGGAAAAAGACACAAGAGCTTTGCTAGAGCCCAAGTCCTTGTCAGGAAGTTTGTGGTGGACACGGCAGTGCAGGAGGTGCAGAGTCATGAGGAGCTTTTCCTTGCCCTGGGAACACAGGGCTGCCTTGGGTTTGACTTTGGCACAGTGTGAGGGTGGAATGATGTCCCACTTTTTCTGGGTTGGTGGCCGCAGGGACAAGGTCAGCCCTGGGAGATGCTGCTGGGCTGAGTCAGGGAGTCAGTGTTCACGGGAACACTTTGCCCAGCGCCGGTACATTATCCTGTCAGTGTGGGGGCCACACTCCTGGCCTTGAGGAGTCTGCACACGCTGCCAGCACCTGGTCCAGGTTAAAGCAGAGACCATTATCCCAAACTCCAAGGCCAGGTTCTGTGCACAGAGCAGGGTGAACACTGTGTCCCACAGACCCCAGCTGATGGGCTGAGGGCCCGTGTCATGCCCAAGCTGTGAAGGCCTAAGCCAAGTGCTCACAAGGAGCTTCTCCAGACCTCACAGCCCTGGCATCCTGTGCCCCTGCCATGATCAGCAGGGTGCCCAAGCTCTTGCAGCAGTGAGCAGTCCATGAGCACGCAGGAAGATCCCTAAAATACCTCTGCCTTTGCTGATGTCCCTGGAGAGCTGCAGTTCCCTCCAGGGCAGCGTCGGCTGCTCCTTCCCTCAATACAAAGAGCTGACATGTCTCAGCTGTCCTTTACCATGTCTGAGTGGCACAAATGACAAGCATCTACTTTTGCATCATCATCTGAGATCAGTGAGAAGATGAACCCTCACTGAACACGGCGGACACGGAAACCCGGGGGCAAAAGGGCCCAGCCAAGGGAGCAGCATCTGCAGTGGCAGCAGAGGGGCAAACCAGGCTGGTTTGGGGACATGTTTGTGCCCTTGGGACTATCACAGGAGAAAGCAGAACCCTGTGAGATTTGTGGAGTTATGTATATGCACATACATTTGGTTATTCCTGGTGCCATGGCCAGGAAGGGCTGCAGTAACCACGGCTGTCTCCAACCTGGGCACTTGTCAAAAACTGTCAAAACCCCTGCTTTGCTCTGAAGTGCAGTGTCAGCCCCAAGATTGTGCCTATCTCAGGACACATGGCATCCTATTCACACTGTCACCCCCACCTCGGTGGCTGCAGCACATCAGTCCTGCTCTCTCAGGCCTTTGGTGGCACCATTTCCCACCTGCAGCAGTTAGAGAGTACCTCAGACAGCGAGTGTGTCCTGCAACCTCGTGCAACGCTGAGGATGCCTGGAGAAACCAGCCTCAGTTCTCACTCAGTGACTTGTTCTCTACCCCTACAGTTCATCCCTTTATTCTTTAAAATCCCAAAAGACCTTTTATTGGCACAATGGCCTGACCGTGGGCTGCTGCTGCCATCTCTGAAGCCGTGGGGCACACCCAGGGTGGCTCTGCAGTTTCTGCTTCAGTGAAAGGGGATGTGCCAGCTCTTGCTGACCACAGGCAGCCCCTGAAGGAGCAGTCCCTGGGGTGGACAGCAGCTCACCTCTAGGAAAGCCTGGAAGCTGGAGGAATCAAGAGGACATAAAGGGTTTTTTGCTGCATTGCCCTGCTGTGGCTGTGCTGCACAGGGGCCTGGCTCACTGTCCCTGGGCACAGCTTGCTCACTCAGGGCAACGTTTGCTGGAGACTTTTCTGGGGCAAAGGAAGGAAGTCAGAGCAATGACCTTTCCATTTTGTGCTCGTGACAGTGAAATGGTCCCTTTCTCTAACTGTGCTGCACCAGCCTCTCCCTTTCAGTTGGACTCCCACAGGAGTCTGCCCTCTCTCCACTCCAGGACAGGGCTCAGCACTGGCAGAAAGTTTTGCCCTATATTTTAGCAGCAAGACTTGTTTCTTCTCTATCTCTCTGCCTTACACAAAGGCTGAGGACAAGAAACTGATTCTTCAAAAAAACCAAACCTGCCTGCCCTGAGAAGCATTTCTGGCAAACCTTCCTTCCTTTTCCTTTGGCACTACGTGAAACTCCTTCAGAGCCACTCAGTCCCACGCTGCCACTTTCCCCAAGTGCACTTCACCCAGCTTCAGCCTGGCTCCTCTCCATTTTTTGCAGGACCGCTGTCGAGTCAACAGATGGCACTCGGGAACTGCCGGGAGGATCTGGGAGCAGCTGCCAGGAGCCCACTGGAGGAGCCCAAGTCTGGCTGGTTTTATCTCGTGTGTGGGGACTGCAGAAGAGCCACAGGGCCGAGCGTCAGGGCCGCTCCTGTGCACGGCTGTGTGCAGCGATGGACTCAGGGACCTGCCTGAGATCCCAGAGCCGAACCGGCAATCCCCTCCAGCCTGGGATAGAGGGAGGGATGGGAACACGCTGTATATCAGAGTTCCCAGCAGCCTGGAGGCACCTTTCCTATGGAACACAGAGCAAATTTCCCCACAGTTAACCCACTGCTCCCTGCCTCCCTTGCCCCCCCAGCTCTGGTCCTTTGCCAGACGCACTGCAGGATGAAAACGCTGGAGGTGTTTCCTCCAGCCAGGAGAAAGGTCAGCATATTCCCTAGATGAGGAGGAGGGACCAGCCAGGGATGGTAAATGGGCTTTAGCCGGAGAGACTCATGGGGATCAGAGGACTGCTGAGACATTCATTTTTAAATGGATCAATACACAATTAAAATGGAAACTACCAAAGAAAGTTAAAAGATATAATGGCAGTTTGGTCCTGCTTAAAAGCAGTGGGAATCATAGCTGCCTGTTGGTACTTCCCAGAGGGATACCAAGCATGGCACAGCACAGGAACAGCTCAGGATGTGCAGTGCAGCCCTCTTCCCGTGAGGCACAAGCCTGTTCCCTCTTTCCCCCCTCCCTGTGCATCATCCCAGCCTGCAGGTTCCTGCCTCAAGCCCTGTGGGTGAGACCTGTGCCTACCCATGTTTAATGCCACCTTGAATAACTCATGATCCCACCAGTTCTCGTGGTATTTTCTGCTCCTGAAAACTTGTCATTCCAGTGTACGGTCTCTGAAGTGGTCATAGGCTGAGCAAATGAAAAAGGATCAGTCCTCTTAGTTCTTCCCACTTCCAGACATGCACAGCAGGGCCAATACAGGTTTGTTTGCTACCCAGCCTGCAGATGTAGGGCACAGGACCCAGGCTTGGGAGGGTGCTGGGCTGTGGAAAGTGGCCAGGACAGCCGGTCAGGCAGGTTTTTTTCATCTTTCATGTAGTCCTTGGGGAAAGGACGGAGAGCTGCAGACAGCAACTGGTCCATCCTGTCATGAGCAGCGGCCCAGGGAGGTTCCCCATTCCAGCCCATGACTCCAGCCCAGACCTGGGAGGACATGGACAGCCCAGTGGCCTGTCACACCAGGAGCAACCTGCTCCTGACACGGTCACGTGCCCTTTGTGAACTTCCAAAGGCCATGTCTGCTTTGGGCTAAGTGGGTGGGAGTGACCCACTTGGAGTCTGATGCGAGAAGTGGCAAGTTGGGTGCCTCTCCTCCTATCCAAGCTCCACTCAAGCCTTAAGGAAGCCTCTCACTTCCCCTTGCCAGCAGAACTCAAAGGAAGCTCCAGAGACCAACCTCGGCTCCAGGGTCTGAACTGCACCGAGGGCTCTCCGTGGGCTCCAGCGGCGCCACCTCGCACGGATGCTGCATGGATCCGGGCTGGGCTCTGCGGGAATGCGGCTCTTCCTGCGCCAGGGTCAGTGTGCAGAGCTGCCTGGGAGCACAAACCCAGGCAAAGGGGAAGGGCCAGCCTGCGAGAGGCTCGGAGGCGCCGGGGAAGGGAGGAGATGAACAGGGGAGAGGAGGTGGCAATTAAATATTAAAGGCCCTGTTCCACAGTAATTAGTCCTTGGGTGGAGAGAAGGGGTGGAGGTGCACCAAGTGCTTGCAGACACTTGCTGGGCTGTGCCTGGCTGCTGAGAGCCCCATCAAGGGACAGAAAACTCCTGGAAGTGCAAATAATCCCTGCTCCAGCAAGAGGGAAACCGGGATTCAAGAGGGTGAGTTTTCTGGCTGGCAAACTGGTCCTTCTCCCAGATCCAGTCAGAATTTGAGCCTCTGGCCTTATTTCAACCCTTGCACAGGCTGAGGAAGCTCAGCCTGGGATAAATTTATATCACATTGATAACACTGAGGTCCAAGAGGAGCCCACACAATTACTCTAGGATGTTTCCCAAGGGGACACGTCGCATCAGACACTGAACCCCCCCTGCAGAATGCCTGAGGAACCATCACATGTGCTCACCCCGTTCTCTGTTTTGCCTGGCATCCCCAGGTCCCCATGGGAGCTCCTGAGCCATTGGGAATGTGGGTATTTTCTTGGCCCTTCTGAATCAGTCCCTGCATTGCATCCAAGCTCAGGGCTGGGGGCACTGTGCAGCCCTAATACACAGGATTAGGGTGGGCTGAAATACAGGGTTTAAAATCTGGTTTGTAAAAAGGAAAAATTCCATTCTCTCTCTCCCTGGAATACTGCATTACCTTCAGTACCTTCAGAAGGAATTGATTAAATAATGCTCTTCCTTTGCCCTGATGTTATTTAAACCTTCTGATGAGAAAAGTTTGGAACAAGCATTTAAAAACACCTTTTTCTGGAAGCACCAGCTGAAATACTTTGAGCATTTCTGAAGCTCAGTTTCTAACTAAAAAAAAGCAGAAACATTCCAACAATTAGAGAGATGGAACCTCCCCACTCCACTCATCCACCTGCTCTTGAGCCAAAACAACTGCTTTTCATCCCCCTGTGGCTCTGATCCTCCCGAAATGGGGCATTTCAGCCAATGTGCTCTCCAATGTGCCAGCTGGATGACACCAACACACTGGCACTGATGCCACTGGGACAGGAGAGAGGTGGATTGGGGCTGGGCTGGTATCAGCTGCTGCCAGTGTCCCGTCCAGGAGGCTCAGCAGGCTCAGGGAGTTGCTGGTGCCAGCAGCACTAAGAAGCTTAGGGGAGGCAGGTTAGCAGGAGCTGAGCTCTGATGAGCAATTAAAACAATCAGGAATGAGACTGGCAGCTCAGCGCCGCCAGGGTGGGATGGCTCCATCCCTTTTAGGATCTGCCAACCCTGTACAGGCAGGAGGAGCTTCTCCTGGCAGAGAGGAAGACAAGACTGTAATATTCCTATTTTGGAGGTCTTGTGGTAAAGCTCCGAGTCACCAAGATAAAGAAGGACACAAGAAGGCTGTAAAATAAAAAGCTCTTCCCGTGTGAGATCTGCCTGGGCGGCACCACTGGTCTTTCATCTCATTTTGTTTTCCTCGCCATGGACAGACTCAAGCAGGCCGAGGCTTTCTCTTGTCCTTAAATGTTGGCACTGCCCCAACACCCCACATGAGGAGGGGGAGGGCAGGAGCCCCTTCCACAGGCTTGGCACAGCAGGTAGAGCAGGGCTGGGCAGGAGGGCAGCCAGGTAAGTTCTCCCTGGGGCTCCCAGGGAAACGTCCCCCCTGGACAATGGGATCAGCGAGGCTGAGTGTCCTGGTAACTGACACCTCTGCTGTGTTTGCCAGCGCTGATAACACCGCTCAGATCAGCTCCAACAGCAGCAGGCAAAACCTGGGAGCCAGCGGCACTTGTAACCTCCCATGAGGAACGGGGCTAAGGAAGCAGGACAGCGCTGGGAGCTCCAGGGGGAGAGCAAGGGCCGGAGCCGTGTGGGGTGGGAAGCCTCACGTGCTGCCTTTGGAGGAGCAAGGCAGAGACTTCTGTCTGCTGACATAGAGGGTATGTGAAGTAGGGGATGTAAGTCTCCAAGGACATCTCTACCTCCATCTAACAATCATCCAGGCAGTTGAGGGTTTTACAAGATCTTCTTTCCCCATTGGGGAAGTGTCACTTCAACAAAAGAGACTTTTTCGCATGAAAAGCCCTGTGCCAGCAAATCTTCTGTTTAAAAGAAATTAGTGTTCTGAAATCTGGGGGCTGTGGAGCTGTTTGTGTTTCCCAGACAAAGTGCCCAGACCCCAGAGAGCAGGACTGTGCTCATCTCTCACCCACGGGCTCCTCAGCATCAGCCCAAACCCCCTTTGTGCACAGCTGTGTCATGGTACAGCTCAAGGTACAGCCAGCAAATGGAGCATCCTGCTGTCACATTTATTAATGACCCATCCTTCTGGGATGAAACCTTGGGGCCTGACACTCCCTGACCTCCAGCACTCCCTTGTCAGCAACAATTTACCTGGACACAGAGGGACCAGCACCATGCCAGGGCTTTCCTGAAGACTCAGCCCCTTCCAGATAAGTGGTCCCAGACTTCTGTTTATTCTTAGGGTTTAAAAAGAGGGTGTTTGCCCCATTCAGTGCATTGTCATGGCCAGATCTCCTCTCCTGTGCTCCAGAGACACAGCATTTAGTGTCTGCATTAGGCTTTAGTGTCCTGGGAGACACTTGGGCATCGTGTACTTTGCAGAACTAACCTTGAAATGGGGGTGTCATGTGAACTGCAGGGCCTGTGAAAGGTGATGGCTGGGTCTGCAGTGTTTCACAAGAGTATCCAGCCAAATCCTGGCAGGACCACTCTGTGCAGGCTGGTTGCAACATCCCCAGCTCCACTAAAAGTCAGCTCTGAGTTTCCAACCTTGCTGAAGCTGTGAAGGTACCGTAACAGGCACAGCCAGCCAAGGTGTGGCACATGTGCCATGTCTTCTCTGTCTTCTGGGAATGTGTGTCCCAGATCCCGCTAAGAAGAATATTTAGGTGCAAGGCGTGAAGCAGTCTGGGGTATCTCAGGCTGCTGGGAGCTCGCTGGCTCGCTGTCAGTCACGCTGGGAAATGGTGTGAACATATGGGCTGCTCCAGAGCCAACGTGGCTGCGCTCCCAGCACACAGCACCACGGAAAATGGGACAATGGAGCTACAGGGACACTCTCTCTGCCAAGCAAAGCTGAATTGGGTCTCTATGGGCCTCCTGCCCCTTCAAACACACAGCAAACTCAGCACATCTCCTACTGGCTTCAGTTCGCAATGTACTGGTGCCCAAAACCACAACTGCCCTGGGCCTGGAACCTTCTCAGCCCGTGGTGTTGTGCCAACAGCTCCTCAGAGGTTTGCAGTGCTGCAGGAGCCTCACAGAACCCCCAGAAGGAGAGAAGGGCCCTGCCTGGACCTCTCTGTCCTGTGCAGCGTGTGGGCCGTGCTCTAGCACACACCCTGAGCAGAAACAATGACTGACCAGCAAAACTGCCCTGGGAGCCTGTTTCCCAAGTCCCTTTCAGTCTCGTGCCTTATTCTGGTGCATACTGGTGGAGACAGACAACTGCATCAATTTTGGAAGGTGACAGCTCCTCTAATCTCATCCTGGCATTCAAACCACGACTAAAGCACTTTGTATCTCTAAATTAACCCCTCCCAAAGTTGCAGAAGGTGGGCACCTGTCAACTACGCTCTGCCCAGTGAAGGTGACTGGGGCTCAGTTTGCCAACACAGCACCAGCCACGGAGCTGTTCTCCAGCTAAGAAGCAATTTCCCAGCTGAGATGACAGGAGGTTTGTGCAGCAGGAGCAGCCAGGACTGCTGCTGTCCCCATGGACACCATCCAGTGCGGGAGGTGCCTGGCACGCCGTCGCTGGCTTCCAGCAGCAGAAGGACCCTGGCTATTTCCCTGCTCCAGTGAGCAGTGACAGCCCAGGGTTTGGAGCTGGCTGCAGAGCCACGAGCCATTGCACAGTGCCTGGAAACCAGCAGGCTGCTGCAATCCGAGGCAGCTGCGCAGTGAGCCCCAGCCCTGCCCTGGCCACGGTGACTCCGAGGGTTTGGGTGCCCATGAAAATCATGGCATGGGAGATTTTACACTGCCCAAAATGTCACGGTGGTGCCAGCACTGCAAACTGTCAGCTCTGAGTGTGAGATGCAGGGTAGCACTGCCTGCAGCAGCACAGGCAGGGATGGGTCCCCATCCAGAGGCTGATCCGGAGCTCTCTGCCTCCATCCTGCTGACTCACCCATTGTGGTTTGCCAGGTGCTCTGGAAGAAAACATTCCTGTGGATGAAGGATGGTCTCAGCTTGAAGGAATTGTCTTGTGGACGGCATTTATGCTCCTGAAGCAGCTTGGGAGCCCTTATTATCTTATCCTTCCTGCTCACTCTTGTTTGGTTTTTTTTGTAAGGGGATGAAATCTTGCCTCTCCTAGAACAGCACTGAGATCTGCTCCACCAGACTCAAACTGGGCCAGCACAGAGAGGTCAGACAGTGGCAATATTTGAGTTGTCGACACCCTGGGGACAGCTCCTCTGCTGCTGCAGGGCAACAGTCAATCAGGTTTAGAAGAAAGGGACTCCTGGATTCCTGGAGTGGGGCCACCACAGCCAGTCCCTCCCAGCACTGCCACAGGTGGGTGCAAGAGCAGGCAGCAGGTCCCGGTGAAGATCCAGTTGGAGCTGGGAGGGGGCACTGTCTGGTGACAGTGGCAGAGGACATGAACTGTTCCAAGCCCAAGGAGCCAATGGCAAGTGTTGGCCCTGGCAAGAGACTGCCCAGCAGTGCAAGCCCAGGGCCACCCCACTCCAGCGCCCTGCCCTGCCCAGACACCACGGGGTGGGAAATGCTGAGCTGTGTAACCAGAGCCAGGGCATCCTGAACAGAGACAAGTTCTGCTTGGGAAAATGCTGAGTTACAGGGAAGGGAAGCGAACTGTGCTCAAAGCACCATAGTAAGATAGGGCACCATGAAATGAGCCACGCTGAACTGTGACTAGTGGAAAGCAAATCCCTTGGGAACTTTGCTCTTGGTCATGTCTTCCAGCCCATTAAATGAAATGCTTACTCTGCCTCCTTCGACTGCTTTAAGGATACGCCCAGATTGTACTCCTAAAATTAGCTTGTACTCCTGGAGCCTTGTTACTGACTGTGGTGGGAGAGGAAGGCACCTCAAACTGGGGGGACTTTGTACACACACAGCAAGAAAAGTGCTCTGTTCACTTCTGACTCAGGCTTCTCTCAAGGCAGGGGAATGCTGCAGAGCAGGGTTTTGCATTTAGCTTGTGGAAGAAATGCAATTGGGTGGTGAGCAGGAGAGCTGGGAGAAGCAATAAGGGGCTTTTGCAGCACAGCAACTTCATAAGCCTGCCTCACCTCTCACCCCTCAGCCACCTCTCGCATCACCTACAGTGCATCCGTGTGCCCTTCACCTCTCCCTTCCTCTTCTCCCCTTTCTCTGCTCACCAGCATTTTACTCTTTTCCACCTGTTAGTGTCTGTCTTTTTTATATTCTTGACCCTATACCTCCCTCTTTTGCTATTTTTCTCTTTCCTCCTGATTTTTTTGGATCATGCCTCTCCCTGTCCCTCTCGCTCCCCCTCCTCCACCTTCCCTCATTCCAGAGGGACACCAGGGACCAGAGGGACCATGGGTTGCCATGGCAAAGATCCAGCTCCACACTGATGGGGAACAAAGACCAGCCAAGGTGAGGTACTGGCCAAGTGCTCCAGGCCAGGCCGTGCAACAGCCCCGGGAGGGACACGGGCACCCCACTGCCTTGGGCAGGGCTTTGGGCCAGCCGGGAGCACGAGCCCAGCTGTAGCCCCTGGCTAAGGGCAATTAAAAATAATGAATCCCTGTGTTGAATACCTTGCAGCAGTTCAGATCAAACCCGCCAAGCTGTGGGAGTGAGGAAGCGTGAGCACCCCCACTTCCCAGACAAGGAGTTCACACGTCAGGCTGAGCCAAGCTAAAGCTGTAAGATGTGCCTGTCTGTCAGAAGCAGTGGGATGTTTGTAATCCAGCTGATTCCCACCATCCCTGCAGCTCCCATGGCTTTATTATTATCATTACTGTTGCAGGACTTATTATTTAGCATCAGGAAGAAAGAAAACGAAATATCACCCATGTCCTTGTCACCACATTAACGGCAGACAATCTTTTCAGCAGATACCAGGTTTCAGTCTTTCCTGCTGGGCCACATAATACAAGCTGCTCTGGAGCTGCTCCTCGCAGTGGATCTGATCCTACCAGGCAAGTGACATTTCTGTGGCCAAGGCTCAGAGCAGCAGGATGGTCCCTCACGGCCCAGCCCAGCAGGGATCACCGCGCTGGGACAGCAGCGCTGCCACAGCCTGTCCTCAGAACTCCCTCCTGCTGGGTTTGGAGAGGCATCAGCCTTGGGTGGGAGAGAGTCACCCACCCTGGCATTAGGAAAAGCTTTTTGTTCTTTAAACTGTCTTGGGCATTTAAGTCATTAAGGCAGGAAGGGCTTATTCTAAGCAGCTAGAGGATTAGTGGGAGTTATAGGATACTCTCTGCTCTAATACTCTCTCTTTTTGCTTCAGCTGTTCTGTATGTGTGAACAAAAACGATGCCACCCACATGACAAAGAAGGTCACTGCCACCGTGAGGGCCCCAGGCATGGCCATGAGAGGGAGAAGGTCACAGCCATCCCCACAGCCACACAGGGATGATGAGAAGGGAGAGGGGAGGGTCACTGCCACTCCCATGGCCAGACATACGGTCATGAGAAAGCCCCAGGCCCTTCCTACACAAGTAATGTCGTGGTCAAGGGCATGGGAGTGGCTGTGGAAGGAGCAGCCACTTTCCACAAGCTCTGTGGGAAGCCCTCTCCATGCACAAGAGGGCTACCACCCAACTCAGTGCGATGTTGTGGTATTGATGGACAGTGACAGCAGGATCCTGCAAAGAGGGAAGGTGCCTGACCTCCCTGTGCTCTCCGTGCTTTCAACTCAGTTGTTTCAAAACGACCACCTATTTAAACGAATCATTAACTTATTTAATGCTGCTGAAACTCACCACTTCAAAACGCTGCCCCGCACCTGCCACACACGGCACCGTGAGCACTCCTGGGAGCGGTCCCAGCAGGGGCAGAGCCGCACGGACAGGTCACCCAAGGAACGCCCGGCGTCCCGAGCTCCCGTCCCGAACGCGCACGCTCATCCCCGTGCCCGGCAGCCGTGCTGGCCCCGGGGCTCACGGCTCCCCCCGCAGCCGCACCGCGCTCCCGGTGCCGGCG
>VYXB01002031.1:3457-22231 GCA_013397135.1 Pachyramphus minor | reverse complement strand
CGCCTCGCCCAGGTAGGAGCTGCGGGGCCGGGACGGGGGCGCGGAGCCGGTGCCCCGGCGGGTGGGAGCTGCCGCCACCGCCGGCTCTGTGGGTGGGAGGTGGTCGGTGCCAGTGGGGTTTTCATGGGTCCGGGGATCCCCAGCCCCACCGAGGCGTGTCCCGCAGGCAGCGCCCCTCGCTGCCCGCCCGCGGTCCGGGCTCTGGCGGTGCGCGCTGCCCAACCGGGGCCCTGGTCGCTCCCGCCCGGGGCCAGGAACACCATGCGGAGCCAATCCCGCCGGCGGGGCTTCCCAGCTTGGCCTCCCGGGCACGTTTCTATCCTGAAACATGGTGAGCCCTCCCCTCCTTTCCGCAGCACCGGGAGAGCTATTGTCGGGAAGTGCAGCGTGTGTCAGACAGAGCCTCACCGCACTGTGGGCAAACATGGGTTTCACTCCAAAGATCTGCCCCTTAAAGCCCCGCAGCCCTGTGCCATATGCTCCCTGACCTGGTGACTGCAGCCAGGGTGGGAGCTGCAATTTCACCCTGCTGCTCACTCAGTGTTAGCTCTGTGGTCCCCACCCTCTGCCCTTGCCAAAGCTCTTCACCATCAATGCTCAACTCATCACCAGAAAAACACAGACGGCAGAAAACACCACCTTCCTCTCAGCCTTTTCCAGACTGGGACGGCAAGGTGGGGTTTTCTTTTCCTTTCCCTTTTCATTTCACTCCTTTTCTCTTCAAAAAGTGATTTTTCCCATGCAGCCAGAGCTGTTCTGGCACTGAGGGCTGGGTGGGGACCTCGAGCCCTCCGTGTCTGGCTCTATCCCAGCACACACACCTGTACCCACAGCAGCAGAAGCTGCCTGGGGTAAAGGTAAGGCAGTTCACAGGAGTCAATGGAAAGGATTATAAAACTAAACTTTTCCTGGCAGACTACGTGGGAAGTGGAGTTTTGCAGTCTCATTAATTTTTCATGATGATTTAACATACTCAGGAGTCTCATTAACAAAAAGACTGTAGGTCTTCTCAAGGATACACATGATCCTACTGCTAGACTGAGAAAGCCAAACAAACAGCAACTCCCCAGGAATTGCTCAGTGCACAAGGATCTGCCGCAGCCGAAGGAGGAGATGGATTGCTCAGGAGTGCCTGTCTCTCCCTGTCAGCGAGACTGGGAGCAGGATAACGAGGTGACAGTGAAACGCAATGAACCCTTCCCTAATCCCTGGGAAAGGGAGCTCTTATCTCCTCAGAAAACACAAGCAAAGCTCTTTCTTTCTCGAGAGCTCCACTGCTGTTTTGCTGGTGGTATGTTCAAAGGGAAATTTAAATTCCACTATAAAAGCCCATTCTTAAAAAACCATTTACAGCTCTCCAGGAAAAAGCCATAAGTCTAGATGGAAGTATATCAGTATATCTGACCTACAGCACATGGGTTTCATTCAGAAAGAATTTAGATTTCTTTTGCATTTAGGAAAACTTGTACAGCTGACATGCAAACAAAACCTTACTGGAGTAAGAAAAAAAAGGAAAAAATAAAACTAGGGGGTTTTTTGTGAATGAAATCTTGTAATTCTTAATGTCTAATTAAGCAAAGGTTCCTGGGGAAAAAGGCTCTTGCTGTAGGCAAGGTACAGACTCCTGCCCTTTCTCTCCTTGTTTTTATGCCCCCTTGAGATTCCTCTGTCAGCAGGAGAAGTTGTAGTTTGACTCAGGCATCAGACAGCTCCATTCACTAGGTAGGTGTTTCCCATCTTTCATATGCAAAGTGCTGCTTTCCTGATCCTCTCCTTAGTATGCAAAGGAGGAGATGATCTATTAAAAAAAAAAGCAGTGCTTACAGAAATGGGCTTGGGGAAGAGGGTGGAATTAGCAGTCCGAGAAAGGAGCCATTCCTGCAAAAGGCTGGATATGTTTGGCCCATTTCTCTCTCGGAACCTCATGTGCTTTCCCGCTGTGTGGCTCAGGGGCAGCAAGCCCAGAGGCTGCCAAAAAATGGAGTGGTTTAGGAAAGGGAAGGCAACCTGATGCTGCCATTTCCCTGCCCCGCCAAGTTCCCTCTGCCCCAGCTCGGCTCTGTGAGCTGCAGAGCGAAGCCATCCCGAGGGGAATGTGCTGGGACCAGGCAGCCAACACGGCATGTTTCCAGCAAACCCTCCTGCTCGGGGGCTGAGGTGGGCAGGCAAAGCCTAAAGCTGGTCCTGCAGCCACCTGCTGTGGGGCAGAAGGATGCTGCTCTCTGCAGGAGGGAGAGACCCCACGCCAGGGGTGGAGTCATGGCCTTCTGCCCTTGGCTCCTGCCACTGCCCCTGCATCCCAGCACTGCTGCACATCCCCCAGAGCTGGAATGGCAGAAGGATGGCTCCTTGGAAATCCTGGCCTTACCTTGCCTGGATCCTTGTGGGAAGAAGCTCCAGTCCTTTTGCTGGTTCACCCCACAAGGTGGGCTCCATGTGCCCCGGTACTCACTCGGAGAAGCACAGCTGCACTCAGAGTGACTCGGGCAGGCCCATAAATTGGATTATTGTTCTGTCTCGACATCCCAGGGGAAGAGACGGGGAAGCAAATCGCGTGAGAAACACAACTCACTGCCCTGGGTAACAGCAGCAGTTAACCCCAGTGTGTTACTTCCCCTCCACCTCCTCATTCTCTCCTTTCCCAACATCTCTCTGGTTGAGAGATCCAGCTGAGCCTGGAGAAGAAAACGGAGGCTCTCAGCTGCCTCTGTAGTTTTTCTGTGGCTGAGACACCATCGCTGCCCCCTTAGACCCAAAGATATCAAATATCTGACACAGCCCATGACTGTTCCAAGTCTCTGTCAGTGCCAGCACAGCAAGCAGAGTGCTCTGCCCTCCCCTCCTCGTGCCTGACAGCAAACAGACACCAGAACCCCCCCAAAACATTTCTCCAGCACAGCTCAGGGTCCTGAGGGCCTGGAAAGGTAACAGTGGCATGGTTTGAGGCAAAGAAGGACCAGCCCACGTGTCTGGTGCAGAGCTCAGCAGACCAAAGGTTAAGCTCAGCAGCACTACGGCTAATTGGGAGAGCAGCACGTGGAGACTCGACCTCTGCAGGGCTGCCAGCAGTGATTATCCCAACCGATCATTATTTGCCAGCTCCAGGTTTCCCTGGAGATTGTGGATAACCAAGGTCACATCGTCATGGAATTGGAGAGGGTTGAGCATAAGGGAATTCATATCTGCAGGGTGATTGACAGACCTAATTGGAGAGTCTGAAAAGGAGATAATGAAGAGGAGTCACAAGTGAATGATCCAAAGTGGCCAAAGTTATCCCAAAATCTGGAGTCACTGAGCAGGCCAGGGATCGAGTTAAGAGACAAGGCGCAGGGGAAGAGAGGAACTTGACAGCATTTCACAGCAAAGATGGCAAACAAGGAGAGTGGGATTTCATGGGAAATATTAGACTCAAGGCTACCCATGTCTGTGCAGAAAACCCAGAGACAATCTGTGATATCCAAGAGTTTGGCATCTGCTTTCCCCACCGGGAGGTTTTGTAGCTGAGAGGCTTTTGGAGGAGGAATTTTTCACTGCATGGCCTCCTGCCTCTCCTGACCACCTTCCAAGTATATTCTGTGAAAGCCTTTTTGTTCTGTCCAGTGTTACACGTTGATGCTCAGATGAGGCAGACAGACTAATTTAGTCTCAGATTCCAGTGCAGATCCAACAGTTTCAAGGAAAGGAAATTTTGCTTTTGCTTTGAAAAAAAAGAACAGAAACATTGTATAGATGTTGAAACACCAAAACACAAGCTGTCAGTGCAGCAGTGTCTCTGTGAATTATTACACACTGTAGGAGAGCATCACCTATTTAAAGTGTACAGAAATTAGGGAACACATCAGGATCAAGGTAAAGAGTAACTTAGAGGCATCAAAAAGGGAGTGAGAAAAGGTCTAGACCTTGCCAAAGCATAACACTACCATGACCTCAACTCTCTGATGAAAATTCCCTGTAGCACAAAACTACAAACCCCAACCAAGTCACTGGACACCCAGGAAGATGAGGTGATTTACACTTTAAGCTTGAGAGTGGCTCGAGGGACCCTCCAGGCCAGCTCTCCCAAAACACCTCTGTCCCTGCAGCTCCCCAGAGCTGTGGGGTTTGTGGTGTTTAGCGTCTCCAGAATTCGTAGAGAAGGGCAATGACTAATAAAAGATGTAATGTTATTTGTTGACTACCACAGACCCTAATCTTCCCTTGGCCTGTGTGCAGTGCTCCTGCCCTGTGCTGCCCCGGAATCCTCCCCGTGCAGGGCTGGCTCTGGTGAGGCTGTAACAAGCCCAGCCAAGACTTGAGGTTACACCTCCCGAGCAGCTCTGCTGGCATTGCCTCTGTAACCTCATGTCGGACGAGTTCTGCTCTAAACCACCTTTACACAGAGCTCTAACGCCAATCACACACTTGAAAGGCCAGGTAATCCTGCCTCTAATCCACCCGGCACTTCAAGGCCATTGTTGATGTTATTTGACAAGTTCTGTGGGTGGCTGGGATATCACTGGCACAGTCTGTTCAGGAGCTCCTGCCTCTGGCTGCACCGAACCAGCCCAAGTCACTTTGGGCTGCAGAGCAGAGGCACCCGAGCACTTCAAGTGCTGGGGACAACCTTATCTGGGCCGTAGTTCACTGAGATCTGCTGCTTTTCTGGCACCTGCTTCGGCACAAACGCTGACTTCTTTCAAGCCCCTTGCATCTCCACATCAGTCACGGCCTCTGAAGTCAGTGTCACTGGAAGGAGGCCCCACGAACATGCCACCCGTGTTGTAACTGCTGCAGCTGTTTTCTGGCTTAGGAACTAAAATCACCACTGGATGGTGCCTGATCCCTCGGGGTTTTGTTGCTACTGGTCCCTGGGCTGGTACAGTCTGCAAGTAAAGCTGAGTGTGATGCCTGTGCCAGCACTGGTGTAACTGCTACCACAAACGTTACTCTGCTGTAACGATTTTAATGAAATAAGCCCATTTTGTACAATCAGGAAATATAGATTATCAGTGCTGATAAACTCAATTGATGTTGCAAAGTACATAGCACAGGCTGCCAAGGCCAATATGTCCTGCTTTCCTGAAAAAATAGGAATTTTCAAGCAATGCTGAGCTAATAGTATTCTTCAAATCCTTTTGTCATTAAACTTGGGTACAATTCCAGAGACCTGCAACTGCTAAAACTCTGGTTTTTTCCATGGCTGTGTGGAAAAGAAATGAGAGGGACTCTGCAAGTTTTATAAAATACTCCTTCCCCAACTTTTCACCTTCTTCTTTTCCCACATCACATCAGGTGCCTCAGGCTAAAGTTCATCTCACTGCAGTCCTGCTCCAGCCCTCCTAATTCTTTGATGACTTGAGACACTTTGTGGTTCTGGCTGGCCTGAACTGTTCATCCTGTTTAATCCTCGAGGACAGACACTGCAGTGAGACACATAATTCAGCTGCAGAGACCATGGCATGTGCTCTGCACAAGGACCAGGACTGCTGGAGTTGGCATCCATTGGGACAGCAATTCCTAAGGCATTTTGGGGGGGCAGAGGGACCTCAGACTACACTGTGTGAAGGGATTTTTGGTGTCACACAGATTAAGCAGTCCCTTCAAAGTATTATTCAAACTTCCTCTAAGCAAAAACTCTCCGGCTCCGTAAATCCAGAACTATAAGAATGAAATAACATTTCTAATTCCTCAGAGAAAAGAAAGCATACCTTGCAGAGACCTCACTACTTGGAAACTGGAGCCTCCAAAAGTTTTGTCTCAGTAAACTGAGTAGCCTGAGGAAAGCCAAGTTTCAAAAGATCTTCAGAGGTTCCAGTCCACCCCCTTCCTACAAGGCAAGACCCATGAATTCAGTTGCTGTCACCCTTGGGACATATGTGTACAAAATGTTCCTGAAGAGCCCAGTGGAGCCTGCAGGACATGGGAGCCATTCGGGAATGTGCCAGGCTGGAGGCTGAAGCCCCTGTTACAGTCACACACACTGGGTTCACTGCTGGGCTGTGTCAGTGCCAGGGATGACTCACCCTCCTGCTGTCCCAGTGTGGAGCAGTGCCAGTCCTTCTGCAGAGCAATCACGCTAATTAATCCTCCCAAGAAGCACAGATAATTGAGTGGCTTCTTCACAAGCAGATTCCTTTGGTTTGTGTGCCCAGGGCTCTGTAATCCCTCCGTGGTCCCAAGTTAGGACCCTGCCATTATCACCAGTCAGCACCTTCCGCCCCCTCCACAGTGTCTTGGAGATTTGTTTGGAGGGATATTATCCAATGTTCCAAACTTTTGGAGCAGCACACACAAAGATGTGATGGATTCCAGGATTCTCCGTCACCTGGGATCCCTGAGTGAGTCATGGATGTCTTTATAAAAAGCATAATGCAGCTCAGCCCTGAGGCTGGCTCAGTGCAGCACACGGTGGGTGAGGTTTGACACCTGTGTTCCGTGGGAGGGCTGTGGGAGTCTCCAGTTCTCAGGATGTGGCTCCCCAGTTCAGCCTTTCAGCCTCCAGCTCTTTTACCTTCCCTTCATTTCTCTCACAGAGAAAAACAAAATGCAGGACCTTGCCAGACCTGCCTTGCCATGCCAGAGATCGGGAACACTGAGCTCAGCTACAGCGGCACTTCCTGGGAAAGGATCTGCCCAGTCCATCACTGCCCCGTCCCCGCATCCCCCAGGCTGGGAGGGGACAACCTGCCCTCCTCCAGCCACACGCCTGGGCCAGTGTCCACCCAGTCCAATGGCCAGGTGCCATCGAGCTCCCAGGACGCGCAGCAGCACCACCTGTACCAGCCCTGCAGCCAGGAGGAGCCCCGGGGCAGCTACAGCCTGCCCTCGCTCCCTGGGCACGGCGAGAGGCCCGTGCTGTGCTCCCACCTTTCCAGCGGGGAGCCCGTGCCAGCTTCCCACCACGAGGCCTCGGAAACGCCCTGGAAGCAGTGGTCCCCCGGGCAGCGGCGGCCGGTGCAGCATCACGTTGTCACAGTCAGGTAAGAGCCACGTGGAGAGAGGCTCCAAAAGCACCTCCCGGGATAGGTGGTGGGAAGCGGGAGGGGTGAGCAGGGTCTGAGGGAGGAGGCACCAAACATGGGTTTGCTCTTCAGCTGCCCCAAAAGGCACGGAGGGATCCAGTCTGCTCTCCACCTCTGTGGTGAGTCTACACAGAGCTGCCATTCCCACAGCAGGGACCGCAGGGATTTCCTTCTCAAGGGACTCGCTGGCTAAAGCCAAGGTCACTCGGCTGCTCCCAGGTCACACAGCTGTGATTATGCCCATCTTCTGTGGCCTTTGTATTTTCTCCCTTCACACTCCGAGCCACCCAGTTGCCAATCCTTTATCTTAGCAGAGTGATAGGAGCAGACTTCATTTCTTTTCCCGCCCCCATGGAAGCCGCTGCCTGTGCTGGAAGGGAGTGGCAGCCCGAGCAAGCACTGGCTGCAGCTGAGCAGTGAGAGATACACAAGGGAGTTGGTCAGTTGGTTTTGCAGGTTGGGCGTCACCAGGGGTGTTGTCCACAACAGAATCAGGCAAACCTCATTTGTATGCAGGGCTGGGTGACAACAGCCTGAGCCGGACCCTCTGCTCCTCCCAGCCAGCACCATCCTTCCCGTGTCCCTCCTGGAGTCCACTCTTGGCACTACAGACCACGAGCCCTTTGCTGCCGCAGCCACAGCCACCAAATCCTGATAAAAGATGGCACAGGATTCCTTCCTTGCCTGTAAACAGCACTGCAGGGTTAGGCACAAAAGCCCTTTACAGTCTTGTTTCCAGCCATTAACAGAGGATTTCATTTGCTTGTTTGCAGTGTAGAGCAACTGCAGTCAAGAGTAGCCTGGATCCTTTTCCTGGATCCTTTTCCTGGATCCTTTTTTGCTCACAGGCTATCAACAAAATTGCCAACCATGTCCTCCATAACAGGTTATTTAAGTAGGAAACACAGCTGGATTGCAAATCCCTGGCAGCATGTGCAGCACCAGCAGTCAGAAAAGTGATAACATAATAATGCCAGAATGGGGTTTTTAATCCAAGCAAATCTGCTTGAGGAGCTATTGTGAGGGAATTAGCACAGGATGGGCAGCACTGCCGGGGAGAGACCTCACTTCGATAATCTGGGGGGGATTTTGCTTCGCTCCTCTCTCTCTCTCCTGAATCTATGGAGCATTAGTGTGATGAGGGAAACACAGCACACTTATTACACGAGTCACTGAGAGTGACTGTGCCACAGGGAACTCTGCTCCGCTGCTTTCCCATTTTTCCCACTCATACCAAGGCCAGGAAGGAGGAGTTGCCTCAAGGTCCCCAGTTGGCTGCTGGGATGGAGCGGGACCATCTGTCCCACAAGGATGCCCGAGTGCAGCAGCACCTTCTCCCAGTTTAAGCAGGAGCGTAGGAGGGTGAGAGGAGAAGGGAGCACTGGCTGTGGGAAGCTTGGCACAGCTACGGAGAGAAGTGGGAGCAGTTCTCTGGAAGCTGTGTTCAGCCCAAGGCCATTCCAGGCCAGGGAATGTTTCAAGGGGACATTTCAGTGGAGACAGAGAGCAAACAAAAGGTCCTGCAGATCTGTGACCCACTGAGGTGTAGTTTTTCTGTCAGAATGCCAGTGGAAAGCTGGTCCTTGGGGATTCATTAACAAACCCTGGATCCCCTGGGGAAGGCTTCTTTATTTCTTTCCTCAGAGTCCTACAAGTAGGAGTAACAAATGCTCCTCTGTGAATAAAATCCTGGTAAAATAATTGTAGCAGCTCCACTGGCCTTCTGCTCCTCTAGCCTGGAAAAATACTGTCTTTGGAGGGGCCTGGGAAACCAATGAGAGCCACCTTTGGGGAAAATCCTGGCCGAGCTGAACAGGATTTAAAAGCTATCTATAAGCATTGCCAGCCCAGCTCCTGAGATTTAATAAAGAGGTTTGCTTTTGTCAGGAAACAATTTAAGAATTCAGCAGGAAAGCAGTTAAACCAGACAGATTTTTATGGATAAGAGCTGCACTGAGATTTCTGTGGGATTGCATTGCTAATGTCCAATACACTCTGTGGGGTTTTCTTAGAGGGGCAAAATGAGAAGACTACATGGCTTCCCATCCTGTTTGGATAAAATGGGAGAGACAAAGGCTCTGTTATTCATTAAACTAACTCACACAGTGCCAGGCCTGTGCCAGCACTGGCTCAGCTCGGTGCTTACAGCCCTGCATGGGTTAACCTGCTCACATCAGTGCAGCACTATAACAAATGAACACATCTTTTTTTCTGTCCACAGACACGACAAAGCTTTCAGGATACCAAAAAGGTATGTTTAACAGCAAAAGCTTCCTGCCCTTCTACCCTGTGTGATCAATGCTCTCCTGCCCTGCTATCAGAAGCAGAGTGTTACTGTGGGTGACATCCTGCCAGCCCCAGTCCCAGAGGGGAGGTCAGTGCTCCTGGGGCTTCCCACTCCTTGGGAAAATCTCCATTTGCTCCAGAGATCAACTGAACCTGCACTAATGAGCAGCAACGCTGTGTCAGTAGCTGTTCTTGGGCAGGTGCCTGGCTCTAACCCATACAGCAGCTTTGTGTATATATAGATAGAATAACCCTATATATATATGTGTGTGTGTGTGTGTATGCATATGTGTGTATATATATATATATACACACACCATTAATCCAGCTTGTCCTATCAGATGAGCAATAAGGGGGAGAGCCCACCCACGAATTAAATTCGTCTTTTCAAAAGACAGAGGATTTTAAATACATTTCTCAAAATTAAAACAATTTAATTTCTTCCTACTTCTGTTTAAAAGCTGTTTGGAAGATTTGGACAAGCATCTTCCATCATCAGACACTGGAGCTGACTCCTTTTCTTTCCTTCTCTTTTTTTTTCTGTTAATGTGACATGGGAGCACCCACAACAGCCTCCAAAAATTAGGTACTCTAATGCATAAAGGGCAATTTTTGTTCATTTCCAACAGCAAAGACTTCATCTATGAAAACAAATTTGATAAGGCAGTTGTAAATTGAAAAAAAAATACAAAAAAAAATACAAAGTCACATGGAAAGGTGTTTGAAGTGCTTGTGATGATTTCTAATGGTGAAATAGCTGCAGTAGAGTCAGAGGCAAGAGGAGCAAAAGAGCAGGCAAACAGGAACATTCCACCTCACATAATGTTCATAAGTATTTCACTTCCCTTCACAAATATTTGTGACTTTCAATACTTGAAACCCAAATATTTGTCAACTATTTATCAACAAAGAATTCCTCATATTTCAGAAACACATCAGAACACAGGACTGCCTGGAACCTGCCAAACCAGAGCAGGAACCCATTCTGCTGTCGTACATCTCAACACATATTTTTGAGGAAGACAAAAATCTTGATGCAGTAAAACCTGCACTGGTAAAAAACTGTGGAAAAATAAATTTTATGCAACATCCTATATGGGAGACAGTTTGTCCCAAAGGAAAAACAGAGCTTGGATTGAAAATTTTACTTCAGCTCTCTAAGAACAAAAGTAACTGGAAAAAATAGTTTGACCAGAGGAAGCTGCTTCTCTGGCATAGAAATGTCATTAAAAATTTGTGAAATGTCGTTAAAATGATACGAATTGTACTGGATATGTATGAATTTAGACCAATGTCTAAATACATGAATGCAGCCCAATGACAATGGACTTGCTCGGGTTATTTGCCTTCAGGAGATTCTTTGGAACAGCCCAAAGACTTGTCAGGGTCCCCAGGCTGGAAATCTGCAGCCACCAGCTGACATTGCACAATGGGGGCAAAAAAGGAAGAAGCTCTTTTTAAATGCAATCTTTGAAGTTAAACACTTAAAGCTTCATTTTGCCCTAGGACACCAGAGTCTGGTTTTTATTATTTCTGATTGAAAAAGCAGGAAAATGCAGCGAGGCAAAATGTAATTACCCGAGTTAATTAGAGCGCCCTGCAAACACCCAGTTAGAGGTGTAATACACTCATTAACAGCTGTACTAGAGCCTCCAAGCCTGGCAATAAATGACTGCTTGAAGCAGAAACCCTGATTTTTTCCTTCCCGTTGCTAGCACGGCGTTGGTGGGACAGCAGGTTGGGTGCCCAGAGCAGAACCGCCTTTAACAGCTCGTGTTCTGTGCTCCTGTGATTGCAGCTACTCCCAGCTGGTGGCGGAGTGGCCGCTGGCCGTGCTGGGGCTGTGCTCAGTCACAGCCGTGATCTGCACCGTCGCCGGGCTGCTCGTCGGGAATCTGCCTGACTTCTCAGAACCCTTAATGGTGAGACCCTGCAGCTGATGTAGCAACAGGGACACAAGGAAAATCCACGGCCAAGCCGGGATATCACCCCTCCAGGACGAGCAGAACGTGTCAGTACTGCACAGCTGCCCCTCTGACACGCAGGGAGAGCACAGCCCAGGCCAGTGGCAGCCACCAGTACATCCCTCAGCTGTGCTCTGCACTCCCACCCGTGCCCTCGCTCGGGTGCAGGGACACTGCCAGCACAAACTGGGATTGCTCCCTTTGCTCCCCTTCCACAGCTGGAAGGCTGGGGTCACCCCCAGGCTGGGCAGAGATGGGATGGAGGATCTGGCTCTGCTTGCTACAGCCTGTGCATCAGGCTCTTGAAACAGAGAGCCTGCCTGTTCTGAGCACTATGCACAGAGTCCTGTTTTCCATGCAGAATCCCACACTCCCTAAAGTCACCTCTGCCTCAAGTTAACAGAAGAATCCTGAAAAACTAAGATTACACTAGACTTTGTCCCATAGGGGACCATTACACTTGAAAAGGAAGAGAAAAGTCTTAGGAGCTCAGGGAGAAATAGTTGTAGCCATTGCTGCCGGGATGGGAAATGAGATATATTTTTTCTCTCATGTCTGGGATGCAGTAGTTCCAGGGGAAGTTGAATTTGTGCCTCTCTCCAAGATGCAGAAATACAGTTTCAGTGTCTCAGAGGAGGCCTAAGGACAGCTGAGCGAAGTGTGAGCGGTGACAAAGCCCTTTTCCCTGAGCAGGGTTTCGAGCCACGAGACACTGACATTGGCAGGAAGCTCGTTGTGTGGAGGAATGTCGAGAGCCACACAGGCTACCAGAAGACCTTTTCCCTTTCTCCCTATGCCAAGAAAAGGTATTTGGGTTTGATTTGGGGGCAGGTTGAGGGAGATGTTGACTGTAAAGATACACATTCAATATTCCACAATATCTCTGTGAATTGTAATATGTATCCTAAGCTTAAAAGTGACCAGGACCCTGCAGAGTTGAAGTCTGTGTGGCTGCAATGGATTTGGGTTCCCCATTGCTGTGTGTAGCACCAGGCCCTTGTCAGCGAACGTGACTCACGGCCAGACGCTCTCTAATTAGTAGCAATAATTATTAACAATGATCTGCTCTTTGCTAGCTATGATGACCTCGGCATGGGCAGAGGACAGAAGGCTGCTCAGGGAGAACAAGCAGCGAGGACACGGAGAATGGTGGAAACAAGCTACGGAGCAGATGGATTCTTCTGTGGTCCCCCAGGTGAGGGAAATGTCCATGGGGCCAGAAGTGCTGCTCATCCAGAACCCAAGTAACAGAACTGACAGAGTGTGGGACACGGGGAATACCCTGAAATGGCTCTAAGCAACCAGTGTGCACAATTCCACCTGGGAGAGCTCTGACAGTGCCCTCCTAGCACTTCAGAACTGAGTGGTCAGAAAAGGCTTGTTCAGAAATTCTGGAGAAGAATCATTTCTCCCTAACCCTTTGCCATCCTTCTTGTTTTCCCTCTAGAAATATACCTTAAAAGCACATGTCAAAGGACTAATGTTTTTACCATTTACCCACATCAAAAGTGAATCCTCTGAAAACACAGCATATGCCCCCCTCCCCTCTGCTTCCACTCCCTCTCTGTTCCTTCTTTTCCTCTTGAAAAATGTAAATGGCAGAGCTGAGGTCACACGACACAGATGCTACCACTCACTGCTGCCCTGTGCCCTGCTTCCCTGCAGGGAGCCCTCCAGAGCAGTCCTATGGACACTGAGGTACATACAGATAGGGGGGTTTTCTATGAACAGAGAGTCTACTCCAAACAGCCTGGCTGATTCATCTTCATTACCTAATCGTTTTCTTTAATATATTTTTCTTCTTTATTTTAGAAAAAAGCTATTCCCAGCTGGTGTTTATGTCCACAACTGCTGGGAGCTTATGGAACTTGCAAGCTATTCAGTCCATGTGTCAAATGGAACAAGACAAGGTCAGTGATGGCAGCAGGAACACATGTACAGGCTGTCTCTTTTCTGTCTGCCACAATTTTTGATGTCTAGCTGAGAGGATGCCAGACAGAAAGAACACGAGCTACACAACAGGTTTCACCTGAAGGATTCCAAAGCATTTCATCTACTTGGCAATACAGGGATGATCCCACCTGCCAGTTACAAATTAAACAAGAATAAACAGACACTGAACAGGAGCTGGTCCAGGAGTCAAAGGTGTCCCTCAGAAGCTGCTGAGGATTTTGGGCAGCAGAACCTAATTATGGAAATGGAACTATCAGCTTGGACACTGGCAGCAAGTTTTACAAGTGAAAGTTTTAATTGGATTAGCTACATCTGCCATAGGAGCCAAATTTTAAAATCTGTGGTTATAAAATAAAAATAATGGACAAGGTTTAATTTCTGGAAAAGGCAAATGGTGTTTGGGAGGATGGAGAGGGATGGCTGGCACACCTGGGGGGAAAAGGAAAGGGGAAAGGAGGAAGGGGAAAGGGGAGGACAGGACAGGAGAAGGAGTAAGGGAGGATTACTGCAGCGAACAAGGAACACTCTGGGGCTGCAAGAGAAGATCTGCCCTGATGCCCCTGGTCTGTTTTCCAGATCCGCTCCCACGTGCATTTCCGAGACCTCTGCCAGCGCACAGAAGCCAACGAGTGCTGCCCGAGCTGGTCCCTGGGGAACTACATCGCTGTCCTGTACAACAGATCCTCGTGCCTGGAGATAACCCAGGGAGACATCTCCCACACCCTGGCCCTGCTCCGTGCCTGTGCTCCGGACTACCACAGGGGTGTCCTCACCCCGTCCTGCATAGGCCCTGCGGCCGTCAGACAGAAACACTCCCAGTGTGCCCAGGTCCCAGAAAAATGTACCCGCTTCAACGCCATCTACCAACTGCTTCACTTCCTGGTCGACAGGGACTTCCTCAGTCCCCAGACGATGGAGTACCAAGTGCCCTCTCTCAAATACAGCCTGCTCTTCCTGCCTACAAGAAAAGGTGCGTCTATGATGGGGATCTACTTAGATAACCTGGAAACCTGGGATCTGTTTGATAACTACACCTCTATCACTGGAATGGACCTGGGCCTTAAACAGAAACTCTTCCATCACTACCTTTTACTGGATACTAAGTATCCAGTACTTGCAATATTAGCTATTTTTCTAAGCATTTCTTTTTATTTACGCTCAGTCTTTATTACCTTGATGGTCCTGCTTGCTGTTGTCAGTTCTTTGATGATCTCCTACTTCCTATACAAGGTGGCCTTCAGATTCACCTACTTCCCTTTTGTGAACCTGACAGCAGTCATCATTCTCAGCAGCATTTGTGCCAACCACACCTTTGTCTTCTTCGACCTGTGGAACCTCAGCAAGAGCCAGAACCCTTCGGCTGGGCTCGCTCAGTGGGTGAGTCAAACCATGCACCACTTTGCGTATCTCATGCTGGCCTCGTGCTTCACGACGGGCGCTGCCTTCTGCGCCAGCTACATCAGCAACATCACAGCCATCCGCTGCTTCGCCGTCTACATGGGCACCTCGGTGCTGGTGAACCTGCTGTTCATGCTCACCTGGCTGCCCTCCTCGGCCGTGCTCTACGAGCGCTACATCGCCACCACCTGCGTTTACAAGCCAGAAGCCTACTGGAACAACAGTGGCCACAAGAGAGTCGCTCTCTCCCTCCATTACATCCTCAGGGGGCTCCAGAACACGCTGTCTGAAACCTCCAAGCTGCTCTTTGAAAAGCTCCTGCCTTGCGGCGTCATCAAGTTTCGGTACATCTGGATCTGCTGGTTTGCTGCCTTAGCCATTGGAGGTGCCTACATTTCCTGCTCCAACCCCAGACTCAAGCTCCCTACCCTGGAGACATCCTCTGTCCAGGTGTTCAGGCTGAGCCACCCCTTTGAGAGGTACGACTCCGAGTACTGCCACCAGTTCATGTTTGAGAGGCTGGAGCACGGAGAAGGGCAGCGTATGCCCGTCACCATAGTCTGGGGCATTCTGCCTGTGGATAACGGGGACCATTTCAACCCCAAAAGCAATGGCACCCTAGTGACAGACACCACCTTCACAATCCAAAACCCCGATGCCCAGAAGTGGCTCCTCGAATTCTGTCAAAAAGTGAAGAACAAAACATTCTATTACCCTGACACAGAGCAAAAATCTACTGTGTGCTTCATGGAGGAGTTCCTCAGGTGGATGGACAGTCGCCAGTGCTCCCAGCGAGACCACAGCTTCAACCTTTGCTGTAACCAGTTCTCTTTCCCTTACAGAAGTGAAGTCTTCCTGCACTGCATCAAAATGATGCTCCTGGAAGAGGGCAGGGAAGGGGCAGAAACGTATGACCTGGGCCTCAGGTTTGATGGGGAGGGAAATCTCGCTGCCTTAGTGCTGCAGTTTCAAACTGTTTACCACTATAGCTTCAACTACAGCAAAGCCAAACAATTCTATGAGGAAATCAGCCTCTGGGTAACAGAGGAAATGAAAACTGCCCCCGTGGGGCTTCAGAACGGATGGTTTACCAGTAAACTAGAGCTGTACAACCTGCAGCACAGTCTCAGCACAGAAACCATGGTGGTCATGGGGCTCTCCATTGCCGTTTCCTTTGTGGTGCTGCTGCTCACTACCTGGAACGTCCTCCTTAGTGTTTTCTCCGTCACTGCCATCGCAGGCACCGTCCTGGTCACCATTGGCCTTTTGGTCCTCTTGGAGTGGCAGCTCAATGCAGTGGAGTCTCTCTTCATTTCGGCTGCAGTCGGTCTTTCCGTTGACTTCACCGTCAACTACTGCATCTCCTACCACCTGTGCCCCCATTCCGACCGCCTGAGCCGAGTGGCCTTTTCCCTGAAGCAGATGAGCTGTGCCACGGCCATGGCAGCTTCCGCTCTCTTCTCTGCAGGGGTCATCATGTTGCCTGCCACGGTCCTGGCGTACAGGAAGCTGGGGATATTCGTCATGATGATCAATTGTATCAGCTGTGGGTTTGCCAGCTTCTTCTTCCAGTCGCTCTGCTGCTTCTTCGGCCCAGAGAAGAACTGTGGGCAGATCCTCTGGCCCTGTGTCCACACCATGAAAGACTACTCTGATGACTCCGGGCTGAACGGAAACTTTGCCTGCGGGGGCAGCGAGAAGCAAAACCGGTTGCGGAAGGTCCAGGAGTCCAACACTGCAAACGAGCAATATGAGCTCCAGCCCCTGTCCAGGAAACTCAGTGACAGTTTTGACAACAGCACTTCCACAAGCAAACTGTCCAACCGGCCCTCTGTGCTCTCTGAAGACATACAAGTTGAAGACAACAGATGCTCCCGAGCGGGAACGCACCCCTCCCTGGACAGAGAGAGACAGAGTCTGCAGGAGACCCCCGGAGACCAGCAGGTCGGCCTGTGCCAGTGTCCTGCCCTGCAAACTTCCTCCCCTTACAAGCACAGCACCTCAGAAGCAGAAATTCACAGGGAGAGACTCTGCCAAGATTGTCATTGTCAAAAGTACGGTCTGAAAGCGTGGGATGGGTCTGGGCTGGACTACATCCAGCCGGCTGGCACGAAAGAAGATGGACAGCTCAATAAATCCCAATGTTCCAGTGACACTGCCCAGCAGCAGCCAGACTATACCTCAGAGAGCAGCCCCCTCCCTGCTGCTGACATCTACAAAATTCACAGATGCCTTTGTTCCCTCGGCAGCTCCTTTGACATGCTCAACATCTCCAGCGAGACGTCGATCAGTGATTTCGAGCAGGGCCTGAAGCTTGCTGAGTCAGCCAGCTCATGTCCCGATGCCCTGGAGCTGTCTGACTCCTACAGCAACGCGGAGAGAGGTTACCTGAACGGCAAGAGAGATACCCTGCGGCTGGACCTGAGGGAGACTGTCTTTGATGTCTCTCCAGCAGCGTCACAGCAGAACAGCTCCTCATGGAAAAATCGGTTCGGTTTGGGGAGCGAGGGGCCGGTCGTGTTACCCAACAGCCAACCAGACATGCCCGATGTTTGGATCAAACGATCCAGCGCACAAAGCTCTGGCTACAACAGCTGAAACCTTGCAGAGAGCAAAGCTGCTGCTGGGGAACGGGCGAGTCCAAACCTCCTTGGAACTGTAAATATCACTTTCTTTCCTCCCACCTCTCCTAGAGCTGAGACTATTTCTTAGTATTTCAGCTGTGCGAACACCTGCGTTTCCACAGAACCAGCAAGAGGATGAGAGTGCAATCCTCATGGAGTACAAGCCTCTGACCCTCCAGTGTCTGGTGCCATGTTACAGCTGTTCTGCAGGACTTATCGACTAAACCTGGTTTGTCATGTCCTACAAGGTGATTAGATATTGGTTTCTCGACAAGGTCACAGAGGAGAGGAATAATGAGGTGAAGCTCCAGGTATTTAAGGACAGAGAAAGAGAGCTCATGTTAAAAAAAAAAAAAAATCCAAAACTGAACTACTGACAATCTAGATATTGTGAGGTGTATGGTTAATTACAGAAAAGAAAGTCTTTCATTTTCTACCTTATGCAAAGCCCAGGTTCACAAACCTCATCAAAACAACTCAGATATTACAAAAAATCCCCTCGAGGCTTCTGAGTTGACACAGAAGCCTGTGTCCTGACCATGGAGGAGGCTGCAGAATCCAGCCCAAATCCAAATCCAGTAACAACTCCAGTTTGTTTATCTGAAGGAATTCTAATACTGCCAAAGGTTTCCGGTGCGAATTTCCCCCTTGAGAAAAGAGTGCTTATCCCCTCTGTGATTCAGGTGCTTTGTGTGTCCTCCTCACAGCCTGTTTCCACTCAAGGCATTCCCCACAAACATGTAACTTTTTAAAATTCGCATATCTAGTGAATCTTGAATTTTACTTTTTTTTCCTCTCTACCAGAAACAAACAGGAAAACAAACACTTCATTACGTTTATTTGTTGAAGAGTAAAACATTCTTTAAACAGGTTGACATAAAATAAATGTTTATGGCAAACTTTCCTAAATCTGTGTGATGCTTGATTTACACCAAGAACCCTGGGGTTATTTTCTTCACCTTTTAAGTGCCTAATATATTTTCCAAAGGAAAGTATGCATCTTAAAAATACTTATTATTCCTTCTGACACCCCCAAGTTTCCCCTGCTCTGTAGGAGACAAGCAGTTGATTCCCTGATAGCCATTAGGACTATGATCTTTTAAAGCTAATATGAAACATGTCACTTTTCCTCTCGTATTTTGTTTGTATTTCAGTTTCACGTTTATATAGTGAAATTCTCGTGGTGCGTGTTCAGGATGGTGTTTGGGCAGCCCTCTCCTCACAGAGCTGCTCCCATTGCTCTCCGGAGGGATTTCCCACCCGGTATGAAAACCACGGCACAGAACACCGCAAACATGTCTTTTAAGTCGGGAAACATTTGACACAGATGCACTCTTTCACCTTACAGCACTGGAGAGCAATTTCAGTACCCCACACCCAAGCTTGTTTCCAAGCGGCAGCACCAGCACCCTCACGGCTCTGCCGCGTCCACATCCCCTCGATGGCCACAAAGCCCTGGATCCTCAAGTGCCCAAACCAGAGGGTGAGGCAAGCAAGGAACGAAGGAATTGCGCTCCAGCCTTCCCTTAGGGAAAGGACGGGGCTGGA
>VYXB01002030.1:193200-217281 GCA_013397135.1 Pachyramphus minor | reverse complement strand
CCCTGGGTAGCTGGGCCAGGGCTGGGCAAACCAAATATCCAATCTAAACCTCCCCTGGTGTAACTTCAGGCCATTTCCTCTCATCCTGTCCCTTGTTCCCTGGCAGCAGAGCCCGATCCTCCCTTGGCTCCCCCCTCCTATCAGGGAGTTGCAGAGCCAGAAGGTCCCCCCTGAGCCTCCTTTTCTCCAGGATGAGCCCCCCCAGCTCCCTCAGCTGCTCCTGCTGCTCCAGCCCCTTCCCAGCTCCGTTCCCTTCCCTGCACACGCTCCAGCCCCTCAGTGTCTCTCTTGTCTGAGGGGCCCAGAGCTGCCCCAGCACTGGAGGTGCCTCAGCAGTGCCAGCACAGGGACGGGCACTGCCCTGGTCCTGCTGCCACACCATGGCTGGGACAGCCCCGGGGTCATTGGCCTCTTGTCCCCCTGGGCAGCCCTGGGCTCGTGTCCAGCCACTGCCACCAGCACCCACAGGGCCTTTCCCAGTTTTCCAACCCCTCTGTCCCAGCCTGGAGCTGCAGGGGGTTGGTGTGACCCAAGGGCAGGGCCCAGCACTCTTGTTGTCCCTCATCTTGTCAGTCTTGGCCCATGGATCCAGCCTGTCCAGATCCCTCTGCAGAACCTTCCAGCACATCAACACTCCCACCCAACTGGGAGCTGGGCACTGAGGGGGCCCAAACAGCTGGATCCCAGGATGGGAATGGGAGGATCACACTGTGCTTTCAATCCCAGCTGTGTCAGCCACAGAAAGGTGAGTGACTGCCCCACAAGCTGCCATGAGGGACCATCTGGGACAGGCTGTCTCACTGCTTTTCGTTACCCACCACATTCCCTGGCTGCCTTGAGGCTGCCTTGGGCTCAGACCAGACGTGTGAAGTCCTCTGCCCTTGCAGCCCTTTTTTCAGGTCACCCATCCCTCCCTGCCCACAGTCTTGCACAAGATAAAGTTTTTCCCTTGTGCCTCACAGCCAGAGAGGAGGGATGGTGTGTTCCCTGACACCCCTGAGCACGTTCCTTCCCCCAGTGACCCGGGACTGTGACAAGTAAGTGGGTCCCTTTGCCTCCTTCGTGTCAGACCATCCTGGCAGGGTTTATACACTATCAGGGGAAGGTTTGAAGATTTCTTCCTTGGGAAGATTTATTGAGTAGAGCTTTAACACGTAGTGCTACTTTGGGGGAAATTTTGGGAAACAAAATGCTCAGCCTGGTTGGTGATGGGGATCACCAGAAGAGCCCACGGCACCTGCTCCCCTCCCAGCTCTCAGACAGGGCAGGTTGGATTTACCTGGACATACCAGGTGCTGAGGGTGCTCCCATCACTGCAGAGGTGTTCCTCACTGAGATTTCAGTGCCTGGGCTGAGTCTCGAGCTGACCCCTCCCACCTACAGCAGTTTCGGGGTGGTTTCCCCTGCCCGAGGCATCCTGAGGCTGAACACACCCTTATGAGGTCACTCCAAGGGTAACTGTGGTCAGACCCATTCCAGACCAGGTGTCAGCCAGGCTGCAGAGCTCAGGGTGGTGCAACAAGCTCTGCCCCTGCCATGGGGACAGGTATCACCTCCTAATCCTTTAGGGATGGGGAGTTTCCTTGGGAAAACACTTCCAGTAAAGGCGTGGTACGACGTGACTGAGCTTCCAGCAGCCACGAGTTACGGGTGTGCATTCAATGCAGCTCCCAGCTCAATACCTTCTAACCACCCCCTCCTCCAGGAAAACAGCCCAGGGCCTCCCTGAAGCCGGGGCTGGAGGTGAGAAGGCAGAGACAGCCTGCAGCAGCAACTCCCTTAGCTGCATCTTTGCAAGAAGGTAGTTCAAAGTTTGTTTTAACTTGCTCCTTAACATCCTGTGGATGCTGACTTGTTCTTCCCCTGGAAGCTGTGAGTATTTTGTTCTCCAGAGTTCATCTCACACCCATATGTGTCTCTGTCGTCTCTGATCATGTATCATATGTGGCTGTATCTTCTGTATGCATAGCTCAAGACCTGCTCTGCTTCCCTGAACACTGTTTGCACTGGGAAAAGTGCAGAGGCAAGGAATCTGGGTCCTGCTTCCGGGTCTGACACCTTTGCAACCCTCCTGAGTGTTTCCCTGCCTCTCCCAGGAGGCACAAAGAGGGGTAGGAAATAGGATCAGAGAAAATCCACCCTTCCTGAGTTCCCTAGGAATGAAAGTTTTGTTGGGAGTGGCCTGTGGACCAAATATAGCAAGAGGACTCTGTTAAACAACAGGATAACCTGGAGTCCAGATGAATGAAGAGAGAAAGAGGCACCTTCCTGGAGCACTGGGCTGGAACATACTGCCAGGCACCATGGGAGCTGGTGTCCAGTGATGGGGAGGACTGGAAAGGGACTGGAAGGCCTCAGGGATCCCCTGATCTTGGACAGGAGGGGGGGGTCTTAGCCCTGGATGTGCTCCCTGGTGCTGGCCTGGCTGTGGGAGTTGTATTTTTGGTTATTTTTGATTTCTCAGCTGTTTTACCAAATAAGTAATTTGGGAGGATGGACAAGAGGGTTAAACCCAGTTAACAGCATCAGTGCTGCACCACCCATAGCCTTAGCACACCAGTTTTCTGCTACTTGAGTCTGACTACAGCTATCACTTTAAACTCTTGGGGTAGATGCAGTTTATATTTCCACTGGTGGCAGTCAGTCAAAGTAAAATAATCATTATTTTCTTGCTCCCTGCCCCAGCTGTAGGGACACAGCAGCCAGGGTCGCACTGAAACCATAAAGCCCACTACCTTCCTTAGCTCCTCTTCTTTGGGGAGAAATTCCTGGCTGTGAGGGTGGTGAGGCCCTGGCACAGGTCTCCCAGAGAAGCTGTGGCTGCCCCATCCCTTGAAGTATCCCAGTGACCAGGTTGAATGGGGCTTGGAGCAACCTGGGATAGTGGAAAGTGTCCCTGCCTGTGGCAGGGGGTGGAACTGGATGAGCTTTAAGGTCACCTTTAACCCAAAGCATTTTGGGATTCTATAATTCTGAGATCCTGTAATTCCAGGATTCTCTTGGCTCCAGGTGCCCAGGTCTGTAAGGACCTCCTGGCCCTTCAGGGAGGATGGGAGGGCTTCCATCCTGCACAGGGACTTGCTGCATCAACAGAGAAGGATTTAACCTCTCCTCCAGACCTGTCAGAAATGCTTCCTGGGTTTCTTCTTGCCAGGAACCTGCTGCCCAGGGAAGGCTGATGTCCTTGCCTGGGCTGTGGTTGTGCAGGTGGCCACACAGGGGTGCCAGAGACTGTTTACAGCATCCCTCCCTCCCTCTGCCAGGCATCAAACCTCTCACAGCCTGCTCTCCCCTGCTGCTGCAGCCCAAAAAACTGTCCTTTCAGGAGTGTGGTCCAGCACCTTGGACCCTGCACACCTTTCAGATGCAGTAAGCTGTGACAGCCAGGAATGCTTCTTGAAACATCAGGGTGATGGGCTGCTGTGAGGCTCAGCAAATGCTTTCAGTGCAGAGCAGGACAGGCTCATGGAATCCCAGAATGGTTTGGGTAGGAAGGAACCATAAAGCTCACCCAGTCCCACCCCTCTGCCATGGGCAGGGACAACTTCCACTATCCCAGGTTGCTCCAAGACCCATCCAACCTGGCCTTGGACACTTCCAGGGATCCAGGGACAGCCACAGCTTCTCTGGGCAACCTGTGCCAGAGTCTCATCACCCTCACTGGGAGGAATTTCTTCCTAATATGTAATCTATATAATCCATATTTCAGTTTAAAAACCTTCACCCTTGTCCTACCTTGTCTGCCCAGGTAAAAAAATCTCTCTCCATATTTTTTATAACCTCCCTTTAAGCACTAGGATTCCCTACAATAGCCCATACAGGGCAGCCCTTCAATAATCTAAGAATAAGAAAAGAAGAACCCTGGGTGCTGTTTACCCAAGTTCTGCCTCTTTGGAGCACTGTCAGAAGGTAGTACATATTTGCAGGTAAAAGGAGTCATACAGGGCTTGGAGCAAGGCACAAGCAACTCACATTTTTGAGGAAATCCTCAGCCCCAAACCCTGATCTGAAAAAGACCAGACATGTGTAGATGTGGCCCTTGGGGACATAGGTTACTGGTGGCCTTGGCAGTGCTGCAGGTACAGGTTAAACTCGAGGCTTTTAGGGGTCTTTTCCAACCTAAATGCTTCTATGGTTCATTACACTCCTGTGTTCTGCTTGTTGCCTGGGTGCTGCATCCTGGTAGATGCTCTTTCTTTATTCAAAGATCCTGCTGGATGCTCCCTGGGCTCTGCTCATTTGTCTTCCTCTCTGCTTCCTTTTCCTGGAGAAAGAAAACATTTTGTGGATCACAATCATTAAAGTCTATCAATTGTAATGAGCATTTTGCACACCCAGGTGCTGCTGCAGTGAGTGTGTAGCTAGCCAAAAGCGTGTTTGAGCAGAGGCATTGCATAAGGCACCTCACAAAGGCAAGGAAGAGTCTGCTGAAAGAGCTCAGGATAAGGAGAACAGCAGTAACAGCTGGATGAACAAGGAGGGCTCGCTGGGAGGCAAAGACAGAGGTGTTTTTATAAGCTAAGTATGCCTTCACAAATCACAGAACTCCTGCCAGCACCTTGACCTCTTGTGTTAATGACAAGGCAGGATCTGCAGGCAATTAAACAAGGAGCCAGACTGAAGCGCTGCCAAATCTCCCAAATTTATCATGAAGCCACATAACAATGTTACTTAGGGCCCTGCTCCAGGGGTTTAGAGCATCACATCTCCTCTTCCTTTTAGAAACAATCCCCCCTTGCCCCTACAACAGTTAAGTTTCTGGCCTCCACAAGAAGTGGGGGAGAAGAGGAGCAGAAAAACCTGGAAAATAGGAACCAAGTTTAACCTCACAGTTCAAAAAAAAAAAAAAAGAAACCATACTGGGAAGAAGACTTGGAAGAGTCAAGGAGGAGTGGGGGGGCTGACTCATGGTATTTGAATGCTTGGGGTTGCCAGCTCTGCCTGTGGCATTTCTGTTCCAATCCAGCTCAAGGAATCCTGGAAGGTTTGCAAGACACTGTTAGATGATTTCTAGACCAAAACTATGCTTCAGTTCAGAGAGTCCACAGAGCCCTGATCCAACTGTGCCTTGTGACATTGATTTTTCAATCTCCTCTCTGGGATGGAGTGGAAAGATAATTGCAGGCCAACATCTTTGCCTTTGTCCTCCAGGCAGCACTGGAGACCCAGAACAGTACTGGAGCATGGTTTTGGCACTGATCCTGAACTGCCAGCTGCTCCAAAGGCCATGTGGTCATTTCAGGTACAGTCCTACTCAGGGGCAAATCCAGAGAGATCCTCTGTCCTTTCCCAGCGCTTGTGGCATGTTAATGACAATTCACTTCTTCAGCTGATGGAGAGAAGTCCGTGGGTTTCACAGAGAAGGTGGTGTACTCCTCTCCTGGTTCTCCTGATTCAAACAGTGCAGGAGAACAGGAGCATAATGCAGATACCCCATTAGGGGGTACCTCGGGGGGGTACCATCCCGATTCTCAGGCACCAAACTCATGTCCAAAACCTCGGAACAAGTCTAAGGTTACACCAAGAGCGCCAGGTCTGGAGATCTCCACACTGTCAGGCTGGGGTAGTGTACCACAGCCTCAAGCTGGGGCCATCAGGAGGAGGTGGAGGCACTGGTCAGTGGCAGCGGGATGAGCTGGGAAGAAGGGAGGAAATACAGGGCTTGGATCAGAGGCAGTCCATTAGATCTGGAGACACAGGTCCCCTAGTGCTGCTGTCTGAGTTGTCTTGCTGACCCAAGGCAGCTAAAAATAAAGGCAAGGAGACAAATCATCGCCCACTCTACTGACAAACCACATTAGTAACTCAGGGTGGCCTCAGAGAACCAGATTAGAGTGGCACAGCTGTATTCTCCACAGTCTGCCCAGTGCTTGTCCTGTGGACAAGGGATTCCATAACACTACTCTGCCTTATCTATGATGCAGGAACCTTCCCTGACAGCCTTGCCCTCTCTGGGACACTGAAAAGGTCTTTATTTTCTACCTAGTGCCTTATTTGCACCCAAGGCATAAAGGTATCTTTGGAACTCCTAACCTTTGCCAGCTTGAAACGCTTTAGAGGAGGAGTCAGGCAGAAGATGGAGTTTCCTTAAGAAGATAAATTTAACCCCTGCTCCACTTTCTGCCTCACCATGAATGAATAACCACAGGAAAACACCAGGACACTCCCAGCACCCTTCCCAGTGCCACATTTATCAGGGTTGAGTAAGACCCCAGCACAGCTCTTGGTCACTGAGCCCAGAAAGATGGACAGGTAATTTATGGCAAACTGCTCCTTCTTCCCCCGGACTTTGCTGTTTGCTCTCTGGGGAGTGCTGTCCTACTGCAGAAATAAGGAAGCTGCCCCAGCCTTTAGGGGCTCCTGAACCCCACTGAATGCCAACAAGAGCAAACCCCCCTCCTGCTTCTTTTTGCCAGGCTCAAAAAAACCAGACTCTGCCGAGCCATGTCCTCAGCCAGAGCCTCCTGTCTCTTTCCTCACTCTCTCAAATTATGCACCTCTTCTTTATTCCTCGCTCTTTCTGCTCCTCCTGGGTCTCCTCCTCCAGTCCAGGGCTGCAATTAAAAGTCCAGGTCTCTTCCTTTTCCCATGGAGAGAGTCACAGAGTCACTGCTGCCAGAGGGGGGATTTCAAACCTTCTTCTGTGATGTGTCTCACCTCCAGTCCTTGGCCTTGCCTAAACTTTCCCAGCCCTTTCTTGTGGCTAGGAAGAGAGCTCATCTTAGGATGCATCATCAAGAGACTTGGGCAAATCTGGAATGCAGGTGCCGTTTCCAGCAACGTGTATTTCCCTGGAGCATTTGGCTGTCTCCTAATGGGAAAATAGTCTGCTAGGATGAATCCAAGAGCCCAAAGCTCTGAGCTCTTTGAAAAGCATTATGCCTGAGTCTACCGTTCAAGGCAGGTGAAGTAACACCGTTTGCGTTTGGGGTTTTTTTGGTTGAAAAATAACCAGAGGTACGAAGATCCTGAGGTGCACAACACACCCACAGAAGATTTTTAGATATCTCCCAGGCTTCTTGTTACTGCCACCCTTTTCCACTCTATTGCAGCCACAGGAGTGCTGCATGCAGCTGGAATACAGCTCGACGAAAGATGCTGTGGATAATATCCTCGCGCTGCACACCAGCACTCACCAATGTGACCTTGGTTAAAATTGGAAGCCATCCCAGATCTTTCCCCTCCACTAATATATTTAGAAGCCTGTGCTGAGCCTGGCAGAGCAGCACCAACCTGCACACTCGCAGGGTGTCAGAATAAATGTGCCGTGATAGATAGGTTAGGAATCGCAAGGCTACAGCAGAGCAGCAGGCGTGGGATTGGGCTGGGCATGAGGATCCAGGAGTCGTCATCTGGACCTTGGGTAAAGCCTCACTAAGGAACAAATAACAAACAGCCTGTCCCAGGGACGTGTGTGCTGGGTGTGAGGGAGTCTAATGCAGTCCACTGGTGGGAATGGCTCAAGGACACCTCTCAGAGCTGTACATGATGCTCAGGAGTTTGAGGCTTCGTGGAGATGAATGCCAGGATTATCCTCTTGTGTGCACTTCCCAAATCTTGGCAGGAGATTATTTCTCCCCCAGGAGTGTGAGAGCTGGGAGCAGCAAGAATGGAGCTTGCTGGGGGAGGTCTTCCCACCCCAGCTATTCTGGAAGTGCCTGATAATAGTTATGAGTTATAACACTTCAGATTATCGGGGCTCAAGGGAAACCTTCAGGTGACAGACACAAGGACTGTCAGCACCTCCTAGGCAGGACAGATAAATCTGTGTATCACCTTCCTAACCCTTGTCCAGGGAAATGCCATCAGCACAGAGAATAGCTCCTCTCACCTAGTTCTCCAGCCCTTTCTGGTGCAATCACCATGTAAACAGGGGCACACAGGAAGGATAGACTGATATGCCCTGAGCAGCCTGGTCTAGTGAAAGGAGTCCCTGCTCATGTCAGGTGGACTGGGCCAGATGATCTTTAAGGGTCCCTTCCAACCCAAACTGTTGTGTGACTCCATGAAAATAAGGCAGCTGAGAGCACCAGCATAGCTAATTAGGGAAGCTTAATGGCATGCTACCACAGCTGAGGAGCTGTAACAGCCCTCATACTGCTCTAACACCAGGTATTTCAACTAACTAGTGGTCACTAACCAGGGGGATAAAGGTGTGGAGCACAGACATGGAAACCACAGCTCCTCTGGTATGAGTGGTAACTCAGGTATCTCAGTGTTCAAACCTCATGACTACCAGAGATCACAGAGTTATTAAATGGTTTGGGTTGGAAGGGACCTTTAAAGGACGTTCAGTCCAACTGCCTGCAATGAGCAGCGACGTCTTCAACCAGACCAGCTTGCTCCAAGCCTCATCCAACCTGGCCTTGATGTACAAGCTCAAAACCACTCAGGGTGCTGACTCCTTGCAGAGCTTCACTGATCCCTGCAAGGAACTCTACCTGTAGGCACTGGTGGCATGATTACTTATGGATAAGCTGCCTCCAGCTGCAGGACTGAGACAGTGACACCAGCCCTAATTTGCTTTACAGTGACTCATTAATAAAGAGAAAAGTGCTCAGAGGTGACAAAGTTCCTATTAGGCAGAATTAGGCCTGTTTAGTTAGGTTTGAGAGATAATTGCCATAGTGACATGTTCACATTTCTGAAGTGCAAAAATAATTGTTACTTTTTGCAAATGTTAAGACATTTCTCTTGGAAAAGACAAGGGAGGAAGGAATGAATATCAGCTCGAGGAAATGCAGGCACATGCATCACTGAAGAGAAAATGAGGATTTTAGCTTGGAGCACGCTTAAAAATAGAAAGGGGGAAAAATATCCAGAGATTTTCTCTGTATGAGGTTGTGTTCATGCTGGAAGAAAGGGCTGCTTGCTGTAGTCAGCCCAGCTTTGGAGTGCTCTCCTGAGCATGTTATCAGGTGTTGGAGACCTCCAAGGTCGCAGCTGCCAGCCCAGTTTATGCCTAGTAGTGACCTTGAAGGACCTTTTCATAGCAGTTTAAACTGATGGGAGGGTTTGGTGCTGCATTCCTGCCCTTGGCCATATGCCAGTTAGAGATGAGATGTCATGCAGTGAGTCAGAAGAAAAATTGGTCCCAAAAAGAAAGCAATCACTTAAATATCACAGAACCACTGAAAGGTTTGGGTTGGAAGGGCCTTAAAGACTGTCTATCCAGTTCCAACCCCCTGCCATGGACAGGGACAACTTCCACTATCCCAGGTTGCTCCAAGCCATGTCTAACCTGGCTTTCAACATTTCCAGGGATCCAGGGGCAGCCACAGCTTCTCTGGGCAACCCATGCCAGGGCCTCCCCACCCTCACAGGAAGAATTACTTCCAGTCTCTGATCTATCCCCACCCCCTGTCAGTGAGGCCATTCCCTTTGTCCTGCTGTTCCAGGCCGTCATTCAAAATCCTTCTCCAGCTCTCCTGGAGCCCCTTTAGACACTGGAAGGTCACTATAAGGTCTCCCTTTGTGACACCCAACTCACCAGACACTAAGATCAGGCATTAGCAGCCTGGTGCACACCTTTGCCCACCTTCTACCCCAGGACATTTCCATGCGCCTCCTGGCTTCGGGTGGCCCAGATATTTCCCTGGCCTGAAGAAGGCTTTGAGCCCCTGAGAGCTTGTCTAGTTTTTCTGACTCTACCAGTTGGCCTAATAAAAGATAGAATCTCTCCACACACACACAGAGACACACGGCTGACTTCAAGGAGACCTCGCATGTAGCTGGGTCTGCCCAAGATAACCTGTCACTCCTCCAGCTTTGTGCTTATCTGTGGGAACAGGGTGTGTGCAGCAGGAGCCTCGCCTGGGTCTCTGGGCTTCCCTCCCTCTTCTGCACCTGAATGAGCTTATTGTTTGTGTGTCTTTGTCTGTTGGAGGGGAAGAAGCAGGCCTGAAATGAATTGGGTCAAACAAGTTTTTCAGCTGCTCGCAGGTTAGGAGAGGCCACAAGAAAAGAACCTCGGCCCTTTGAAGTCGGGCTGCTCCTTTTCTTTTTCATGGGCTGTTTTTTAATTCTGACAGTGAGTGATACTTTCTCAGATGGAGATCAATTCACTGAACACAAGAACAAAGGCTCCCTAAACACACCACTATCTAAGGGCTCGCATTGCAGTGACATATCATTGATGGAAGGCCAGGAGGCAGCTCCAGCTAAATCATGTCTATAGTAAGGGCAAACCTTTCCTCCAGGGCTTTTCACTCTGAAAAACACAGGAACTGGGCAAGAATCAGTGTATCTCCTCTCCATTCTTAAGGAAGCAATCTGCCATCAACAGATGTAACTAGGTAGAAAAAAGTGTTCCAGGCATGCCTTCTGCTTCCTGAACACCAGCTTTGCCTTTCAGAAACAGAGCAGGAACCCCTGAGCTCCTGTAGGACAGAGCTGTACCTGCACTTCATCACCTCATCACCACCAGCTGGACCTCTGGACCCGAGGCTGATGTCCAAGGGGGCAGAGACAAGGTCAAGCTGCTTCCTGCCAGAGACAGTGCAGCCAAAGAGTGATAGACAAAGGCAGCCACCACCAGTGATGACTCCTTCTGCCAGAACCCGTGTGGTTGGGGAGGTTTTGCCGCAGGAAACTTCCTGCTTCCTCTCTTCTCTGTCCTGTGGGGGTAATCTTCTGGGAACTTACTAAGGGAAACAAGTATTTTCCTTTTAGCTTCGCCACTTGTGTTTAAATGTTGAGGTGGCAGGTCCTTTCTAAATGCTTGGCCATGTTGATGACATTCAATCCAGGGAAAGACTTAAGGGCCTGAGGTCCACAACTGAGATAGGTGTTCTTCAGGCTACACTGATCCCTGGGCAGTGACATGAAAGAGGCCACTGTTGATCCAGAAATTCCACAGTCATCTCTCCTCATTAGTCTTGGTTTAACTTTCTGGTTTCCTTTGTGCACAAAGAAAGTCCTTGGGCAGAGTCTGTGAAGTCGTGGCAGTTTTCTGTTTCACTTCAACAGTCTTAAGAGCAGTGACTGGGTCTTCCCCTTCTAGATTAATGCCTATGCAATGAGCTGCAAACTCACATGTTCTCTCTGTCTCTCTCTCCCCGCCAGTTAATTATTTTATACAAAACAGAGAAAGAAGCTGAACAAGCCCCACTCCAGAATAACTTGCCAGGTGGCTCATCTCCTGGAAGCTGGGAAGGGGTCTTCAAGGTCTCCTCAGGCACTTCCAGATGGGCGTGAGTAAAAAAAAAAGACATGGCTTCCTCATGGAACTGTCTTGCAAGAAAGGATGAACTTGTGCATTTATCTGCAGGAGAAGGTGAAGCACATCTGCACTCACAGTGATTCTGGGAGTGCCCCTCCTTGCTCCCCCATGGTGTCATCAACCCCATGCACTTATTATCCCCATGGTCCCATCATCTCCTCCCAGACTGCACAGCCACTCAGGCCAGGAGGATGTGGTCAGCCAAGCACACACCCAGACCTGTGCTCAGGATTACCTGCTGTCTTTGCTGCCAGTGCTCAAGCTCAGCCAAAGGCGGTGTCAGGCTGATCTCAGAAACTCTTCCTCATGGGGTACAGCCCAGCCTTGACCACACAGACCACCTCACTCGGGACTGAGGGTCTCCTGCAAACGCTGATCTCTCCTCTAAAGCATTTGCATCTATGTAAATGAGGCCCTGCACTCATATCTTGACACAGGCTGGAGAGTTGGCATCACAAAGCTGAGATTTCTTCCAAACCGCCACCGGGCCTCCCTGTGGACATTTTGGAAATGCCAGGGCTCTTCCTTGGGGTTTTTAAAGAGCCTTTCTGGCATGAATAATAGAACCTGCAGAAAGGTTAGCATCAAAATAGCTGTGGAGCAAGAGTATCTGTGGGGGACGTGCAGCCAGGGGTTCAGTGTGACCGATTCTGCACATCTGTCCTATGGCTAATGCAAAAGTCTGTATTCTGAAAAGGTCAAAAAGGCAATTAAAGAGACAAAAGACCAGCCCTTCCCAGTATTGAAGCAGATGCTCAGCCAAAACATTTGCCTGTAAGATTGCATTTCCTCAAGGTTTATTAACCATTAAGTGTTTTTAGGGATGGGATCATAAAGATAATGAACTGAACGACAAGTAGAGTCAGGATTCCTTCGCAAATTATTCCTGTTGGGTTAGACAGGCGTTTAAAAAGCAAAATGCTTTGCCATGGTTTTACAGCAACAGGAGACCCTGAGCTTGTCCCTCAGAGCTATTTGCTTTAACTTGCTGGTGAAGCGAGGTAACCTGCTGGTTTAAGGGAAAGGTGAGCAAAGCAGCCTGCCTGCCTTGCAGCAAGGCCAGCTTAAAGAATTCCTGCTCTCCCCACCCTGACTGCTCACTACATCACCCTGTGCTTTTTGGTTATCCTGGAGCAGATTACTGAGCTGATCCACATAAAAAATGGAGTGAAGGCATTTGGGGTGGGGGTGGGGGAGCAGGGACAGGTCTGTTGCCAAAATTATGAAGACTTTCAAAAGTGGTCATATTTGAAAACATTATTTATTATCGTGTTTTGCTGCGAGAATTTTTTTCCGCCCCTCAGGACATTTGGTAGTAACTATTAAAATATGCTGATTTCCACCTAGTTATAAATTGTTGGTACATTTTGTTTAGTAGATGGATATGTGATCATAGTGGGGATCATGGAATAACCATCACTGAGGTGAAACTGGGCAAAAAGTCGCAGCAAACCTTGTCTGGGGCGTAGGGAATGGAGGAGCTGAACAGCTGAGGTCCCTTCCAGCTCTGTTTTGTGATGACTCTAGGACAGAAACACATATTTAGGTCACCATATAAATGAATACCCATTTTTCAGGATTTTAAAACGTAGATGTTTTGCATTATAGAACAATGGAAGTTCCACATGTATTTACTCATTTGTACCAAATCACAGAATTTAATGGAATGTAATGCAGTGGACAAATGGGTTATTAATGAATTCATTCAAATTTATTCTCATGGACACTTGAAACCCATGCTCCAATGAGCAGTTTGTAGAGGGCCACCCTGCTTTGAAGGATGAGGGAGTCAAACAGCTCAGACATGGGCTGCTCCCAGCCAGAGCTCTTAGGGGTGAAGCCTAAATGTGTTGGATAAATAGAAAGGGAAACACCAGTTTAACTTAAATGAAGAAAGTCCTGTTGTCTGTGACCCAACTTGACAGATGTATGTAGCGAACATAAATAAGGTTTGTAGAACTAGTGGATTTTCACACCTCATTTTTTTATCCCTGGAGGACTAATACATACTTTGTTGCTTCTTTAAAGCACGCTTTGTTGCTTATTTCAGTTGCCAATTCTCTTCTGAGACGTGGATGAAGAAGCCATTGAGTTGAGCAAGGCAAGTAAATGGAAATGAAATAAATGGTCTCTCTGAATCTGCAGAAAACTCAGCTTCTGTCAAAAGGTGTGTTAGTTCCTCAAGAAACCAGGGCTTCGTATGCTTTACCTTGACTGTGACTGCTCCACTGCTCTGGTAACATTTGCAAATTCGGTAATTAAAGAAATTTAGTAGAGAGTAATAAGCGTGGGACTTTCAAGAAGCTGTTATCCTTTATTTTTAAAGGTGTATGTAATTTAAAAACAAAAACTTGCTCTAGGTAAAAACCATTAAAAGAGGTTGTCTTTGGTCTCCATCCTGCAGCCTTACTGCATTTCAAGTAGGAAATGGAGACGTCTAATCCATGTGCAGGGAAGGTTGAAGCCCTGGGGTGGGGGAATTGAAGCTTATTCTGCTCCTTGACATGAATTTTGGGGCCATCATCTCTCCTACAGAGTGTGGCTGAACAACCCCACCACCTTCCCATGGTCCATTCATCCATTCATCTGTTCTGGCTGAACAAAGCACCTGAGAAAGTTACTGCTGAGCTGAGCAGCAGAAATGACACCTCCCAGGACAACCTTCGTGGTGTGTGACTGTCAAGGGCCTGCTTCAGTTACCTACCTAAAAGTAGGCCTCCAGTGCCACTGAAATGCTCCAGGTACTTAGATGGAGCCTGGTGGGCATGACAGGGCTCACAGAGACACGTCACGGAGTGGTGGCTGAAGGCAAGACCAGAGATGGCCTCAAACACCTCAGCTAATAGAAGAGACCCTTGTTTAGGCCACACAGAGACCCGAGCCACAGCCACGCTCCTCTCCTTTAAGGAAGGGAGCCATGAGACTCCAGTTGTTGTGCCTGTTCCAATTCACCCTTTGCCTTGCAGTGCAAGCAGTCCTGAAAACAGAAGGGCTTCTGGGCAAAGCAGTTGGATGGAGCCAACGGAGAAGCCCCCAGCACCTCCCAGTTAGAGCAGACCTTGCCTGGCTCCTGCCTCGTCCACCATCCAGACCCAGGGGCAGGGATGCATCCAGGGCAGCAGGGGCTGGGCAGGGAGTAGGGCTGGGGCTCTTTGTACTCTGATTGTTCCCAGATACCGCGTGATGCATTAAAATACTTGGCACGGTGGGGAACACGCGCTCGTGTTCGCAAAGCTTGGAGCACGGAGACAGCAGTCATCCTACTCCCTGCCTTCCTCTCCTTCCCTTCAGGGAGAGGCCATTTCATCCACCCAGGCTAATTCAGAAAAGCAAATTAAATCCATGGGCCCCTCCTGCCTCCCTGCCTCCCTTCTGCCCCCACATCAGAATTTCTTCACTGTACCTGCTAACGGCAGCTTTTGCTACACCCAAGGAAGGCCATTAACAAGCCCATCCGAGGAACTGGCACCCATCCCTTTGTGTGGAGGAGCTTAAGAGGGACTCCTGACAGAGCTGTGCTAAGCTCCTTCTCTCCTGGAGGCAAAATCCTCCTTCCCAAAGTACACTGCAGCCAATTTACCCTGGCCCAGAGCCTGGGAACAAGAGACTATTGCTAAACTCAGACAGCCTCTTGAACTAGGGATGCTGCTGCTCCGTGCCATTTCCCCCAAAGGCAGGTTGTGTCAATGCCTCCATTCTTAACAACCTTCCCTCCACTGGATGGCAAAAGTGCATTTTTGGCATGTGGATGGCAGCATTACAGAAGAAGACAATCTTCTTGCCAGGACAAGAGAGTCAGATGCTATCTGCACTTGAGACTACGGGGCACGCTGTGGGGCTGTGTCCAGACACCCAAGCTTTAGATGTCAGAGGTGCCGGGAGGAGCAGCCCAGAGCTCCAGTCAGCCTGCCCTGAGTCCCAGCAACGCTGTGCTGCTGGGTGGAAAATGCTCCCATGGACACAGCGGATCAGTCAGTGCATCTCCATCCCATTTCAGCTGCAAGTCCCCTAGACATGCTCCTGAGGCATTCCTGCTTTCCCTCAGAAATTGCCTCTGGGATGACGGCACAGAAAATCAACTCTGAATCTCTTAGTGCCACCTCTGTAGCAGCTCTGAGAAGAAAATGTCCCTGCGTGGAAAGGTTGCACAGAGCAGGAGGTGACCCAGCGTTGGGGCCTAGGGTCATAGAATCATCCAATGGTTTGGGTTGGAATGGATCTGAAAGATCACCTCATTGCAAATCCCCTGATATAGGCAGGGACACCTTCCACTATACCCCAGGTTGTTCCAACCCAACTGGGTCTGGAACACTTCCAGGGATAGGGCAGCCACAGCTTCTATGGGAAACCTCTGTCAGGGCCTCACCACCCTCACAGCCAACATTTCCTTCCCAATATTCAATCTAACCCTGTTCTCTGGAAGTTTTAAGCCATTCCCCCTTGTCCTCCAGATACTTGTCCCTCCATCCCTTGTCCCCAGTCCCTCTCCAGCTCTCCTGGAGCCCCTTCAGGCCCTGCAAGGGGCTCTCAGCTCTCCCTGGAGCTTCTCTTCTCCAGGGGAACCCCCCCAGCTCTCCCAGCCTGGCTCCAGAGCAGAGGGGCTCCAGCCCTTGGAGCATCTCCGTGGCCTCCTCTGGACTCACTCCAGCCATTCCACATCCTGATTTTGTTCCCCAGAGCTGGAGGCAGCTCTGCAGGTGGGGTTAGACCCAAGGGGGCAGAGGGGCAGAATCACCTTCTTTGTCAATTTGGAATCTGTCCTTCCTCTCCTAAGGAAAAACACTTCTGGAGGGGCAGGGAGAGGGATCCCTCTCATGGGATCTTCTTCATCCTTATTTTTTCCTAGGCCAGCTTGTGTTATCCCTCTCATAAAGACACGTCCAGCAGCATCTACCCATTTTTGATCCCATCACAGCACCCAACTCTGAACCCCCCCCGCTCTCTCCAGCTTTCCTCACTCCCACAGGTCCTACTTCTAGAGTGCTGGAAGCAGACATTCCACACTCCAGCCTTTGCAGCCCTGAGCTGGAGCATGAATAGTCCTCAGAGAACAGAGCTGTTAATCTGTGACCGGATCTGCTGAGCACATGCAAACCATGATTTGCAGAACTTATAACTAATTCAAAATTAAACAAACTTTCCTGGAAGTAGCAAATGGCACTTTTTGAGAGTGGGACTAAATTTCGTGCTCTCTCTTCAATAGATGGAGGCTTTCCTCCGTTATTTCAATTTCATGGAATTACTCCTTTTCAAAATCTGGACAAAACACTGTGCTTTCCCCTCATTCTTGGAAATGGACAAAATAGTTTGGCTGAAACTTTCCGGAGAACTTCAGCCTAAGGCAGACATCTGGCACGGAATTTCCCCCCCCCCCAAACAATTAATAGTTTGACAAAACTTTAAGCCTAATTACCACCGCCTTAAGTGCTGGGCTGTGCTGCGTTGCTGACTCTGGATATGCTGGGGATTTGCACTGGCTGTGGGTGTGCTGTGTAAGTGAAGTTTTAGGGTCTTCTGCTCCAGGAAAAGGTAGGGGAGAGCACAGCCACGAGAGGGAGTGCAATTCCTTATTCTCTCCACGCAGCACAGCCCCGCTGCTCCCAATCAGAGAAGCCCTCGGGCTACGAGCTGTGCCTCAGCTGTGCATGGGTCTGGTGCAGGCCCGGGGATGTGGAGAGTCACACAGGGAGAAGGATGGAGAAAACGATGAAGCATCACCATGCACTGGTGTCACGTCTCAGAAAGGGCCTGCACGGATTGCCAGGCTGTTTCAGCAACAGGCGTTTTCCTTCTGGAATGAGAAAACAGGAGAGGCAAAGTTGTGAGGAGATTCAAAGAGGTCTTGGTGCTGCATCTCCAGAGATTGGATCTGAGCACATGGATGGGTCCTGAACAGGGCACAGAGCTCAGTGTGTCCGTCCCAGCCACTTGTAGCACCGCAGGAATAGTGGGCCATGACCTTAAAAAGCCATTTCATTGCCAGGAATTCAATCTTCAAAGATCCTGGCTACCCTTATGACACAAGAGGGATGATGGGCCAGCTTGGGGGAACACCATGCCATGGCTCCCAAACCAAGTACCTCTCCATGAACACTGGACTCAGTCTCATTTTCAAAGCGACCAATTCAACGAGGTCAGAACTGAAATGAAGTTTTCCACAAAATCACAGAATCATTTAGGTTGGAAAAAACCTTTTGCCTGTTCCAGCCACTCTCCCAGGACTGTCACGTGCCACATCCACACAACTTTTAAATTCCCCCAGGGATGGGGACTCCACCACTGCCCTGGGCAGCCCGTGCTGATGCCTGACCACCCTTTCCATGAAGAAAATTTTCCCAATGTTCATGCTTCACGTGGGATGTAGAGGAGATTATACAGGAGACTTATTTGCCTCCAAGCAGCACCGCAATAGCTGTGTGCTCCAGACATGTTTTATTCACTCAGGGCTCAGGCCAATTGTGAAACACTTCATCAGATGTGACCAAGTTATTGTCATACAACAAGTTATGGCCCATGAGCCGGGCTGCTAAATTGTTCCTGTGTGTGCTCATGGCCTCTCTGTGTGACGAAGGAAATTGCATCAGATGAACTTGGCAGATTTAAACTATGTTTTACTTCTCAACCAGAGCACCTGAAGAGCTCACACAAGGCCAGCAGCTCCACGACAGGTTGGTAACTAAGGTTGCTGGGGCAGTGATCAACAGGAGAGGTTTGAGATCATGCATTTTGCCTCACATTTTGGGTTGTCTTCTAGTACACACCAGTGCAGTCACAGCAGCTCAGCTGAGGGGCAGCTAACCACGGAGCCACCATATTCCAGTTGTATCCATTGGGGAGCACAGTGCCAATGAGCTGGACAGGCACAGGCAGGGAAATTTTGCAGGCGCTGGACTAACCACAAGAGGGGGATCACAGTGAACACAAGAGATGCTGAAAACTGTCTGGGAAACAGATCATAGCCCCAGCATCCAGGTGCATGGATCTACCTGCTCTGGCTGCTTTATCTCCCATTCACAGTTTTGCTAACAACAGCTGATATTTCTCCTGAAACTACAGGTGAAGGAGAACTGCACTTTGCCTGCTGGAAAACAAAGACCATCTCTCTGCGCTAAGTATTTAGAATACAGCCTTTGAAAAAATGTGTGTTTTCACTGGTCAAAGCACCCACAACCTTACCCAGGCTAATTCTCACGCCTTCCAATCAGGCCAGAAAATGAGCTTTATTCTCTTATCCTGTGACTTCTTCTATTGACCTGCAGTCAAACCCATGAATATCACATACAGGACCACGCAGGATTACTGGGGACAGCAGACACAGCTGTGAGGGCGAGGAGGACTCACTGCTGGGACTTGAGCTATCAAATAATCACCATTAGCTGTCGCAGGCACTGGAAGATGCACAGACATGCTGCACAGCCAAGCAGGATCTGTTTTGTTCCCTCTCTAAGGGGTGGCATGCAGACACACTAGTCACGACAACTGTCATCTGGGGTGTGATCAGCCAGGTTTTTAATTGGCTTGCAGATGTTGTGCCTTGGCTATATATATTATTTTCACTTAAGTCTATGTCAGCAGGAACAAGACTCTACTAAATTTATCCCCTGTGCTCAAGACTAACTGCACAGGCCTTGAAGGGTATTTTTAATAGGAGGTAAACCTCATACACAAACAGTCTCTCATTTCAGGCCTACAAATGAGATATTTTCCAGTCCAGTTTAACTCCAACCCTGCCCCTTCCTTCCACAAGCCCCAAATGACTGTTTTCTCCTGATTCTTTGGTCACTGTGTAAGTGCGATATCCCTTGGCAGAGCCTACAAAAGAGCTGGGGAGGAACATGGTTCCTGCATATTTGTCTCCTTTTAGGGTTAAAGCCAGGATGGGTTTTATGCCTAAAGCAACATCCTTCACGCAAATGCCAGTATAACATAAATTGTGCTGGGCTCTGAGGAGAAGCAAATGTCAAAAATTAAGTTATTCTTCTGCTTGACTCACAAATCCAAGTAGCATGCAAATAAAGAGGAGCCATCTGTTCAGTCCCTGGGCCATTTGAAGTTAAGCATCCAGTGCCAGCTCCCAGTTACATCAGGTCAGCCCTGCTGGCTGGGCTCCACAGGATGTGCTCAGCCTTGCCCAGGACCGCCTGTCACCACACAAGTGTCTGTAACCCTTCATGTTCCTCTGGAGCTCAGCTGGAATTCTGTCGCTGCTTGTGGTTTAGGAGTCCAGAGAAAAGGAGCAGCATCCTCAGGAGTATTAACAGTCTTAAAGAGAGGAGATTTAGATTAGATACTAGGAAGAAATTTCTGGCTGTGAGGGTGGGGAGGCCCTGGCACAGGGTGCCCAGAGAAGCTGTGGTTGCCCCATCCCTGGAAGTGTCCAAGGCCAGGTTGGACATGGCTTGGAGCAACCTGGGCTAGTGGAAGGTGTCCCTGCCCGTGGCAGGGGGTGGAACTGGATGAGCTTTAAGGTCCCTTCCCAGCCAAAACCATTCTGTGATTCTATGATACAGTCAACATGTGAGTACTCCTGTCTCACTTCTAACCCAGACAAGTTGTTAGTTCAGTTGTTAGTTTAGGCCATTGTTGACTGGAGATCTTCCAAGCTCTCCTTCCTCTGTGCTGTCCTCCTCTCAGCTAAAACAGCCTCGTTCCAGGGCCTCCCAACTCCTACCTCTTCTCCAAGGACCACTCCCATCCCACCCAAAGTGACAGAAACCCCAGTGCAGCTCCAGGGAAACAGAGTCAAGTCAGATTTTTATCAGTACAAGGGGAGAACAGGAGGCAACAGAGAGGAAACCTTCCCCACATCCTGAGTGTATAAATAAAGAATCCTATCAAGATTTGCCACTTGTTGAAGAGGCAGCTCCAGATCAAAATCAATGACCAGGTTATTGGAGAATAGCAAACAACCTTGCAAGGCTAAGAGATGGACCATTGGAGTCCTTGGCGGAATTCCACACTGGAGCAGGAGAACACGGGTGGGCAGCTTGTGTGTAGAAAGGCTGACACTTGAGAAGCACTGATGTGTATCTGCAATGGATGTGATGATGCTAATTCAGAGAATGGACTTTTTAGTACAAGAACTCCTTCATATGGGAATGGCCTGACCATCACACAGTCACGATGGAAGCTGGGAGCAAGGTTCCTTTCTCCTGCAAGATGGAGCAGGTTGCCACAGCTCGTACTCCCTGAGCCATGGGTTTCCTGCCAGAGAATCACAAAGTCATTTAGGTTGGAAATGACTTCCAAGATCATCGGGTTCATCATTCCCCAGCACTGCCAAGCCCACCACTAACCCATGTCCCCAGGTGCCACACAGCTTTTAAGTCCTTTCAGAGATTGAGATCCACTGCAGTCCTGGGCAGCTGTGCCAGGGCTTGGCAAACCTTTCCATGAAGAAATTTTCCCTAATATCCAATCTAAACCTCCCCTGGCACAGCTTGAGGCCATTTCCTCTGTTCCTGTCACTTGTTCCCTGGGAGCAAAGCCCAATCCCCACCTGGCTCTCCCCTTCTGTCAGGGAATTGCGGAGAGTGAGAAGGTCCCTCATGAGCCTCCTTTTCTCCTGGGATGAGCCCCCCCAGCTCCTTGAGCCCTCCCTCCTTCTTCCTCGTGTCTGCAGGTGGACTGAGCTGTATCACACTCATGCAGGCTGGACCTAAACCAGAGTGAGAGCCCCTTGATCCTGGCAAGAGCCCCACACATGTTTTTGTGCAACCCCTCCAGTGTCTGGGGTTTGGGATTTCCCTAACAGAGCCTTGAAGGCTTATGGGTCTGGGATGGAGAACAGACACAGACATGCTGAAACAACCATGACACACTTGCTGAGAGGGAGCACCAGGAGCTAACTGGAGAGCTTTCACAATGTGAGTCACTCGCCGAGCTCCATCTCATGGCATGTTAAGCAGTGTGCATCAAAGACTGAAAATGCAGGGCATGTCTTGCCCTACAGAAACACCATCAAGCCACTTTACTTTTTAAGTAATGATTTGCTATTGATTACGTGCATGAAGATGAGGCAGCTCCCTGCCTCTCCTGCCAATTTCCACACTCACTCCCATTACAAGCAGGTGCCAGAGTAGAGTCTTCTCTAACAGAGCCGAGTTCCTGCTCTCAGGAGGGAATAAACTTGGCACACCAAAAACCTGTTGGGAAATGCCTGAGAGTACTTCAGTTGACCAAAGATCTCCATATGCACCAGTGGAACAAACATGGCAATAAGACAGGGGTGCTCACATCTCCCTGAACCTATAAACCAAGTCCAACTGCCACCAGAGCTGCCAAGTGTGCCTTGGAGAGCTAAGTGGGAAATGTGGTCTAGGAGCAGGGTGCTCTCACAACATGGTTCCCAGATGCTGTGCTGCATTCAGGGTCAGTGAACCTTCCTGCCATGGGAAAGCGAGCCTAGATCCCAGGATGTCCACAGCACGGGCAGGGATGTAGTCCCACTGAAGAGGATTGGCAGTGGCAGTTGCTGGCAAGGTAAGGGGATGAAGTGGTTCCAGAATCCTCTTGGAAACAGCAAGAGGAGGAAGAGGAGGACTGGAAACAAGGCTACAACGTAGGTATGGTGATGGTTGAAGACACAGGACTTCAGGCAGGACTACAACTGTCCTAAAACACAGGTCAGGTGAGGCACCCAGAGTTTAATTAGAGCCCCTGTACTAAAGAGTGGAGGGTCCATGGGAGGAGGTGAGGTTGGTCAGTGAAATTAAAACCAATTGGTGCACTCGGGACCCTAAATATAACTAAATGTAAAGTGGAGCAGGAAAAGTTACATTCCTGTTTTGTCAATTTCCAATCTCAGGCCAAGGTCTTCCTTGGCTTTGTCCCATCTCAGGTTTGCCTGTGGCTGGGCAGAGGGAGAAAACAACCACAAGCAGATCCAAAGCATCACTTTGTGCCTCATGACACCCTTGTCCAAAGCTCCCATCCCTCACAGCCTCTTGCCTGCTGTGCTGGTGAGTGTTTGCCAGACGAAGGCACGAGGGAACCCTTAACACCCTTCAGTCTTGTGTCACTCACTCTCTCCAAGATGCTTTCAGCTGCAGTGGGTTTGGGTGCTTGTATCCATCTTGATGGATTTTTGAAGGCAGGAGACATAGAGGGAAGATCAGGACGTAGCATCACGTTGTTCCTGTCAGCGTGTTTTACACAAGCTTGTTGTTTTAAAAATAATCAGGTGCTAACTCTGGATCTAGAGAACAAGATAAAGCTTAGAGGTGTTTCATAGCTGGCAGAGAGGGGGCAGAAAATCCCCTCTGTCCCCTATGGAAAACTTTTGTAGCTGGATGGCATCCTTCCTCTGGATGAAAAGGACCCCTAATCCTGTTTCTGATTTTTGTTAGGAACACATATTCCTCCATCAGCAAATTCACAGTAGCTGCTCCTACTCTTCCTAATTTAAACCTTCCCTTTAAATCTAAAAATATGCTACTAGTGAAGGATTTTAATAAAAACTGGAGATTTTTGAGCCATTAAGGCACTCAGAGTCAGATCCCAGGCTGTTTCAGCTGCTAGAAATGGTTTTACTGGGTATTAGATGAGAGATCCCAGGCTGGATTGCTCTTCCAGGCTCTTACACCTGAAACAGATGGATTGCTGAACAACAAACCCTAAAGGAACATCTTGAAATGGTGTTTCATTGAAAACATTTGATGAAAATCCTAGGAAATAGAGTGCAAATGTGCTGGGGATGTTCTAAATGCACCCAGGAAGGCTCTCCCTGAATAGCTGATATTGAGGGTGAAGCCTCAACTGCTCAGAACTGAAGCTGACAATGTTCTTCCATGACTCAGCATCGTGCTGACTGCACTCGGGGACCCAGTGGGAAAGCATGGAAGTGTTATGACAGGATAGGAAACCAGATGAAATAAAAACAAATTGTGATTGTTGGCTAGATCTGACTTTAAAAACACAAAAAAAACCCAAAAACCCGAAAAAAACCCCAAACTCAAATGCCCAAAACATCCTGACCAAAAAAAAAAAAAAGCCTCCCAACCAAAAACCTGATGTACTTTTGATGATTAAACCTGTAAAGGAGACTTCTTGCTATCCAAATTTCATGGAGTGAGCTGAATTTAGGTGTGTTCTTTGCCTATTTTCTCTGCAAACCACACTTTTTTCCCTCAGAGCCCAACCCTTCAGAGGCTGAGCAGGGATATGGGTCCATCTGCAGGTTTTGTCAAACTGGCTTCAGGGATGATATCAGGACAGGTGGCATCCAAAGCCTGTGATCCACATGAACACGGAAATCGATCCTTTCAGGAAGCTGTTTTTCTCACGGGAGAATGCAGGCAGAGAGAGAAAATTGGGAAGGGGATGCAGAGAGGATCCAGAGCTGCTGGATCCCTGTGGGACAATGGCATTGCCATCAGCCATGCCCCACCCCACCATGCCCTTGCCTGTGAGGGGAGTCTGGGGGTCTCACAGTGGAGTAGCACTGTGATCTGTATTTTGGGTTTTTTATCCCCACCTAAGGGTTTATTTGTCTGGAATTATCAAATAGCCCAGGACAAGAGAGGTGGGCTAATGGGAAACTCTGCGGTTTAACAAAACCAAGTTCTGGTGCTGCTCCTGGGTCCGGACAGCCCCCAGATCAATCCAGGCTGGGGATGAGCAGATGGAGCAGCCCTGGGGAGAAGGTCCTGGGGGTGCTGGTGGGAGAAAGGCTGGACATGGCCCAGCCCAGAAACCTCCATGCCCTGGGCTGATCCCACAGCGTGGGCAGCAGGGAAGGAGGAGATTCTGCCCCTCTGCCCCCTCAGGTGAGACCCCCCTGCAGAGCTGCTCCAGCCCTGGGAACAACAGCACAGGGACGTGGAGCTGCTGGAGAGAGTCCAGAGGAGGCCATGGAGATG
>VYXB01002030.1:169401-190185 GCA_013397135.1 Pachyramphus minor | reverse complement strand
TTTTTAATCAACACGAAAGGGCAGAGCCTGAGCTTGGATTTGTGTCCCGTGTCCCTGTGAGAGCTGGGCAGCATGCCCTCCTCCACCCCAGCTGCCCATCAGCACAGCTGTGCCGGGCTGTTTATTAGGAAAAACGGCAAAGATGGAATCGATGTGTGCAGGTTTTTGTTTCTTTTTTTTTTTCCTTTTAATCCCAGCCCCCTCTCTTTGCAGCCTCCAGATAGGTCTATTTATTCCTGCTCTGATAAATAAAAATATTTGAATGGGGACTGTAATATTTTATTCCCTGTTGTGCCTATCCTTCGGTCTAATGATGGCTGAGTTCTTGCTCGGTATTAACTTACCATTTTAGTAACAGTTGAGTTTTCCTAAAGAAATCCCTCTGGGCTGATCATTACTGTGTCATTGTATAACACAGCAGAAAGATGGATTACCTGGATGGATCTCCTCCAGCGTGACTTCACCAAGTGACAGGCTTCAGCTAATTTATCCCCGCTCCTGTTGCAATTGTTGGGATGGGGTTTATAGCTTCTAGGAAATATTTGCAGTATCTGGGGGCATGCAATTGAAAATACAGGCACTGATTTGCCAGGTGAAGACTGTTGGCAGCATCCTTCTCCGTGGGAAGCCCCAGCTCCAGGAGTCAAGTTAACCCCTATGAGTTCTTTAGTGGGGAAATAGAAAGTTTTCACTTCTTGTGGTTATTCAGAGAGGTTCTGAGTGTGTCTGGGTGGAGGAGAAAGGAAGAAGCCTGAAAAAAAAGAGTATGTTTATGTGTGTGAGTGTGTATGGGTGTAAAAAAAAATAAATCACATGGTTTCGAAGCCAGTATAACATTTTGTTGAAGGATCCCTTAGCAATCCTGTGCTGGAGCAGGGATTGAAAGTCACGTAGAGGGGACACTGCCTCGCTGTGTGGCCTTGGGCCAGTCATTTATCTTCTCTGCTGCAGTGTCAGTATCTTAGGAGTGTGGCTGCCTGTGCTGCCCCATTTTCTACTGGCCCTGTCTCAATGCTACACACTCTCCCTGTCCTCCTCATCACAGTTTTCACGTGGCACCCTGTTACTTTTGAGGTGCTGCTTCATGCTGGACACCCTTAAGTGCAAAACACGCCCCCCAAAATGCTCCCCTCCCAGGACAGGAGCAGTAGGTGCATCCCTCTGTGCTCCCTGTTTTTCAGAAGAGCATCAGCTTGGCTCTGGGCATTGCTGTCCACCCTGTGTGCCCCCAGTTTGTCATCCCTGCAGAATATTGCATGCTGCTGCCGAAAATGATGAAGCTGTACAACAAGAATGGCTCAGAGGGGTTTGTATTTGCGGATGACACTGAGCTGAGTGCAGCTGACGTGCCTGAGGGATCGGATGCCATCCAGAGGGACCTGGACAAGCTCGTAAAGTGGGCCTAAGTTCAGCAGGGCCAAGTGCAAGGTCCTGCACATGGATTGGGGCAGCCTCTGGGACCAATCCCGGTGGATCCTGTCCAACCCCCTGCCGTGGGCAGGGACACCTTCCATATCCCAGGTTGCTCCAAGCCCTGGCCAGCCTGGCCTTGGACACTTCCAGTGATCCAGGGGCAGCCACAGCTTCTCTGGGAAACCTGTGCAGGGTCTCACCACCCTCACAGACAGCAATTCCTTCCCGATATCCCATCTAACCCTGCCCCCTGGCAGTGGCAAACCATTCCCCCTGTCCTGTCCCTCCATCCCTTGTCCCCAATCCCTCTCCAGCTTTCCTGGAGCCCCTTTAGGCCCTGGAAGGGGCTCTCAGACCTCCCTGGAGCCTTCTCTTCTCCAGCTGAACCCCTCCAGCTCTCCCAGCCTGGCTCCAGAGCAGAGGAGCATCTTGGAGCATCTCCCTGGCCTCCTCTGGACTTGCTCCACATCCTTCATGTGTTGGAGACCCCAGAACTTGACACAAGGCTCCACCTGTGTCAAGTGGTCAAGGAGGGGTCTCACCAGGACAGAGCAGAGGGGCAATTACAGCTTATTAAAAGACATATTGAAAGTCTCAGTGTACCTGAACTGGGGCTTTGCAGCTACCAGAATCAGGTGCCTGAAGATATGTTTAGGCAGCTGAATCCAAGTGAAACCCTCCTCCTTCCTGGCTTGCCCAGGGCATCCCTGCAGTCCCAGGCCCTGTCCCACTGCAGCTGCACACTCTCCTCAGCAGCGAGGACTCTCTGTTCTCTTCTCTTGCCACGCTCCAGAAGCTTATACAATTTTTTTGGCGCTTTTCCCCGAAGTCATTATTCTGGGTTACATGGTTTGTTTGTTTATGCTTTTTGGTTTTAATCATACTTCTTTTTTTTTTTTTTAATTTATTTATTGTGTCTGAAAAGCTCCAGGGCTTCCTTTCCACTCCCCACTCCCAGATGGTCGCCTGTAAAAAAAAAAAAAAAAAAAAAAGGAAATATTAGAATAAAAAAGGAAATAGTTTGGTTCTGTAATGAATGAAGTTTGGCTTTTCTGGAGAGGATGTGGGAGAGAAAAAGAGAGGAGGAGAAAAAAGTCTCAGGTGTGTTTGGAGGGAAGGGTGTGCCCTGCCATGTATTTTAAGCTCTGCTGGGTCTGTGCCACTCGTTTTACAACACTCCTGTGAAAAGGGATCCGGGTTGTGCTTTGCCTTTAATCTCACCATGACCAGCTCAAAGAGAAAAACACTCTCTCTTCTCATGAATCTGCTTCATTTATTTAATGAGATCTCAGTTCCCCATTCTTGTCATTGGGAGGAGATGCCTTGGCTTATTTACCATATTTAGCTAAGCTGGTTGGTCTGAAAGGGTTTTCGTGGGTTTTTTTTTTTGGAAGGAGGAAGGAGCAGGCGGATGGGGAGCAGTGGGTCTTGTCAGGCTGCTGGTTTTCCTCTCCAGGGGTTCTCCAGGTGCAAAGGGAGTTGCTCCAAGAGCAGGGCTCAGAGGAAAGACTTCAAAGGGTGGGATGACGCTGTCTGTCCAGGTGACAAGGACAAGGCAAGGACAACCTGCTGCTGTTGCAGCTTGGGGTGCAATTCCCAGGGAGCAGGACGAGGATATTGGCAGACCTTCATGGCTTGGAGGTCCAGCCCATCCTGGTGACACCTCATCAGCTGTCACCCATGGCCACGGTGGTTGTCCACACACATGGTCCTTTGTGCAGTGGGATGAACATCTGGCACAGGTAGAGGAGGTGACACAGTGCCTGCCCACAGCTGGGGAGTTATCCCACATCCCCAGAGAGGCTGAGGGACCATGTCCACCTGGCTCTGGACATCATGCTGTCTTCAGCAAGGAGGGTGCAGGTCCACACCCTGCCAGACCCAGAGCTGGGACGTTGCAAGTCCAGCCACTGCTTCTGCACTGCACACCAACAGCAGGGCTGGCACACTGCCTTGGGCCACTTATGGAGCAGAGGAGAGATATGGGATGACAGCATCTCATCCTGCTGGTCCAGCACTGGAACATGTGCTTCTTGCTCCTGCAGGGAAGCAGGTCTCCAGGGCAGCTGGAGAGGCTGTCACAGCCAGGACAAGTAACAAGGACAAGAGGAAACAGCCTCAAGTTGCATGAGGAGAGGTTTAGGTTGGATATTACTGAAAATTTCTTCACAAAAAAGGTTGTCAAATGTCAGCACAGGCTGCCCAGGGCAGTGGTGGAGTCCCCATGCCTGAAGGGATTTAAAAGCCACGTGGATGTGGCATCTGGGGGACATGAGTCAGTGGTGGAATTGGCAGTGCTGGGGGAATATTTGGTCCTGATGGTCTTGGAGGGCTTTTCCAGCCTAAATTATTCTGTAGGTCTGTGATCTGAGACTGGCTTTGCAGAGACTTGACCTGCTGACCTTCAGCTGCCCTTGTCATAGTCTAGGTCATCTCAATATGAAAGGTCTGTCTGGGATCCCTTATTCTGCCTAAGGTGGGGCTTCTGTGGTTCTCTTCTGGTTGGTCCCTTAGATGGGTGCTCTGTCTATCAGAGCTCTCTTTCTGTGTGTTTTCCTGGAGTTCTCCGTGGGATTTGTGGATTTGTAGGGCTCTACATCCCTTCCCTACCAACACCTGCCATGATGCTTCCTGTCCTCCTGTGTGGTCTGTAGAGCTGGTGCTGTCTCTTGCTTCTCCTGTCAGGCTGCATATTGATGGCATGGCCTCAGTCATGGCTGGCACCTGAATGAATTACTGCAATACAAATAAATAAGAAAAAGAGAAATAGTATTTGCAAGAGCAGCGGGTTGGAGCTCTAACATTTATGCAGGGCCATTCATCAGAAATGACACCCAAATGTTCTGTAAACTCTCACATGCACATAAAATGCTGCTCCCAGGCTTCAAGGCAGTTGTCAGCTGTTTAATAACAAAGCTACACCATGGTTTTGGATCTGAAATGCAGAATTAATACTTCCACTTGGAGCTGCAGGGAAAATTTGGGTCCACAAATAGGGTGAACTGTATTGGAAACTCGACAGGACACCCATATGAACATGATGTGGACATTTTATGTCTTCCAGTGGGTAAAACTGTGAGTTCTGTGGCTTATCTGAAAGTTTTTGCCTCTGCCAGCCAAGCAGCCTCAAAAGAGACATGGGTCCTTTTGAGTTGTGGGCTGCACGATGCTCTAGAAACTCAAAAAAGGGTTTGGGTTGGAAGGGATCTTAAAGCTCATCTGATTCCAACCCCCTGCCGTGGGCAGGGACACCTTCCACCATAATCCCCATCCAACCTGGCCTTGAAGAGTTCCAGGGGTGGGGCAGCCACAGCTTCTATGGGAAACCTCTGCCAGGGCCTCACCACCCTCACAGCCAACATTTCCTTCCCAATATCTCATCTAACCCTGTTCTCTAGAAGTTTTGAGCCATTCCCTCTTGTCCTCCAGGCGCTTGTCTCCCCATCCCTTGTCCCCAGTCCCTCTCCAGCTCTCCTGGAGCCCCTTCAGGCCCTGCAAGGGGCTCTCAGGTCTCCCTGGAGCTTCTCTTCTCCAGGTGAACCCCCCCAGCTCTCCCAGCCTGGCTCCAGAGCAGAGGGGCTCCAGCCCTGGGAGCATCTCCGTGGCCTCCTCTGGACTCTCTCCAGCAGCTCCACGTCCCTGTGCTGTTGTTCCCAGGGCTGGAGCAGCTCTGCAGGGGGGTCTCACCAGAGCAGAGTAGAGGGGGAAAACCACCTCCCTTGATCTACTGGTCACTCTTAAGTCCTAAGCAGCCTTATGGGTTACAGATTGAGAAAAGTGGTGCCTCCCAACCTGTTGTTGCTACTTCTTGCAGATCTTCTGTCTAGTGCACACAAGATCTACCAGTCTGCAAGGTGGCCTTTGCTCTGTGGGACCTCTTGGTTTCTGTTCCTGGTGGCAGGAGCCTTTCAAACACTGTCAGAGTGCTCTAATTGCATCACATTTAAGAACACGCAGCAGAGGAGGAGTTGGGGAGTGAGCAGAAAAGTTCACTTCTTGCCTTCTTTTTTTTTTTTTTTTCTTTTTAGTAGAGAAATCACATTTTTATGCATTTGTTGGCTCCCGCCTTCTCCTTTCCCCAGGCTTTGTCTAGCATAAGACTTGGAGATTTGCATGGCTGATCAAATCTGATGGCAGTAACCAAATCAGCATTAGCAAATGTATGGACCTCGAGCTAATTGGCAGGAGATGAACTCCATGACTGCAACGAAGATGAGCCCTTGTGTAGAGCATGTTGTACCTTGGCACAGGGACATGAACCAAGAAGCCATTGGCAACTTTGAAATATAAATCCCTCTGGGGCATTTATTTTTGGGTTGCCTTGCTCTGTGGTGGAACACACGATCAAAGTAAAACCAAGACGAGGGTGGGCAGGAGCATGGTGACCTCCACTAGCTCAGCAATAAGCTCGAGGTTAGAGTCTGGAAGATGTGAGATAAAATATTTGGGGTACTCTTTGCCACTCTTAAGCATCTTGATTGCCAGTTGAACAGGGGAGAAGAGAATCATGACTGTTCATAGTCACTGAAGCTGCTCAGTGGAGATTTGCAGGCAGTGCTGTTACTGCATGACTGTCTGCTGGAAGTGATCACTTTTGTCAACCCTGCCTTTACAAACTGTCCTTTTTTTTTGTCCTCCATTTGATATGGAGGCCCTTGGTCTTTTCTCCAATGCAATGGCATCAGGCCCCCTGCAGGTCCCTTCCAACTCAGGATATTCCATGATTCTGTGATTCTGTGATTGGTGCGGGGCACGTGTTGGCTGATGGCCTGAACTGATTAAGTTAATCCCTCATATTCTATTTCAGAGTTGTTTGTTTTCCATACAAGAAGATAAACACTTCTTGGTCAGCCTGTTGAGAGGCCTGGAGTTGCCATGTAAAATCGGAAGCAGGAAAAAAGGAGCATGGTTCCTTTTACCAATCAAATAACAAGGCTACAAATGAATCCTTTGATAACGTGCAATTAATATGATGATGTATGAATTTACTGGGCTCAGGTTTTAAATTTAAAGTGACCCAGAATAATAACTTCACTAAACAAATGTTAACATGTAAATTAATTAAGTGTCGGGTTAGAAACAACTAACTTTAGGATTCCCCTTCAAAATATGAAAAAGAGAGTGTTAACCTCATTTTTTTGTGATGTTGATGCAACTCAAGTGTCCCATTTCAGCACATTCATGTGTACACATAAGTATGGACACCTGCAGCACAGTTTGTGTTATTTTTTGATGCCATTTTTCATGTCTTTTATAGAATGCTTTGGGTTGGAAAGGACCCTGAAGATCATTTCGTTCCACCTCCTGCCGTGGGCAGGAACACCTTCCACTACATCAGGTTGCTCCAAGCCCCATCCATCCAACCCGACCTTGGACACTTCCAGTGATTCAGGGGCAGCTACACCTTCTCTGGGCAACCTGTGCCAGGGCCTCACCACCCTCACAGCCAGGAATTTCTTTGTAACATCTAATCTGAGTTTCCCCACTTCGATTAAAACACTTCTCCCTTGTCCTGTCACTACACGCCCATGTAAAATGTCACTTTCCATCTTTTTTATAAGCTCCCTTTCAATACTGAAAGGAACGTTATCTGTGGGTCTTCAGGAGGAACGGAGAAGCAGATCATTTTACCTCCTCTAAAATAATCTAAAACCAGGGTCCTGTGTGTAACAGCTGTAGTTGTGATTTTTTTAGGGTCATCTCAGTTAGAGTCTGGCATGCCTGAAAACTATAAAGTAAAAAGTACTCCCAGTTTTCCACAACTGCAACACCCCTCCCCAAATTGGTGCAACAATTTGTACTTTAAAGGCACCATTTCAGCAAAGCTTAATGTTGCTTCTCGCGCATTTTAGACTTAGTTTTGCAAGAGGTAATTGCCTGTTTGGGAGACAAAAAGCTAGTTTTGCCTTGGGCTTTGTTCTTTTTCTTAGCAAAGTTGGTCCTTGTTGGGAAGCAGCTTGCAACTGGTGAGCGTGTGGGTGAGTCTGGAGGGGGACGAACGGGTGGACAACGTGCAGATGTGGTTCATAAAAAACCCAAAACAACACGGAAACCGTTTTTCTGCTGCACTGGTTACTGCTGCTCACCTTTTCCCTTGCATCCTGTGCCCCCTCTCGTGCTTCACCAAGAGTTCCTGGGGATGGGAAAGCCTTTGTGGGTTTTGGCAGCCACCGCGGTGGGTTCGGGCACGGGCCGTGCACCCCCAGTATATTTGCAGTTGTGCTTCTCTTTTGCTCTTAAGCTATTTTTGTTGGTATTAGGGGGTGGTTTTATGTGGTTTCATATATGCAGACATTCAGACAGCGCACCCTGAGGCTGGTGGCTCTGTGCAGCCTTTCAGTGCTTCCCCAGGGCTCCCCACATCACACCGGCCCCGGGGCTCGTGGTGCCTTGGGTGGCTGAGGTGGCTGATGAGTGTCTGGTGACTCATGGCCCGGGGGACACCCAGGTGACTGAGATGACCCAGAGGGCTAAATCTTCCTTCCCTTTGCTGTGCTCCATGCTCAGGGATGTCCTCTCCTGCTCCCCCATCTCAGGTGCCTCCATCACTTTGACCTTGTGCTGTTGGCCTTCCTCAGAGTCCATTGCCAGGGTTAATTCCTTTCCCACCTTCCTGTGGGCTCTTCTCCTCCCTTCCCACAGCCAAAGCTCACTGTCCAGCCCCCTCCAGGTCAGCTGAGCAAAAGGAGGCTTGCTGCAGGCATGCAGGTCAGCTGGCCAGCTACACCTATAGGTTATTGTTAGTAATTAATTAAGAATGTAAAGATGTGATGTACCTGCATGGAGCAACTTTTGTCCTTGGATGAGGGATGGGTGCTGGTGAGAAGGATTGTGGTAGTTGCCTTTGCTTGCATGGCTGGGTTTGGGAAGGGCACATGGTGTTGTTTGCTGGAATGGCAACAACCAGGTTTTGCTCTTTGTTGAAGCTGGAGATGCTTGAGATGAATCTTTCAGGAAGGGCAAAAGGAAAAGGGAATCCTCCTTAATCCAGGCTGAGCCCTGCCCTGCCACAGGGGTCCCATGCATGGAGAGATTACTCTGGATGAGGATGTCCTTTGTCTCTGGGCAAAATCATAAGTCTGTGGGCAGCTCTTTCTGTGCCTGGGAGTCTCTTCTCCACCACAAGCTATGAATCCCTGGACTAAGGCTGGACCAAACCTTGGATGTGGTGGCAACTAAAGTAGGAGACCTTTGGGTTCCAGTGAGATGTCAGAGAGCCAGGGAGCCCCCTTTTGCTCAGACAAAACCTTTCACCCTCTTCAGGCTAACCACACTGTCCCTCTAACTCCTCCACTGGAACTGTGGAACATCATTTGGAGTTGCTCTCCTGTCTGCCTTCCCTGACTCCCACACTCCCCAGTCCATTTCTTTGCTTAATATTGCCACAGATGTTTTCATAGAGTCACAGAATCACAGCATGGTTTGGGTTGGAAGGGACCTTAAAACTCGTCCAGTTCCACCCCCTGCCCTGGGCAGAGACACCTTCCACATCCCGGGTTGCTCCAAGCCCTGTCCAACCTGGCCTTGGACACTTCCAGGCATCCAGGGACAGCCACAGCTTCTCTGGCAACCTGGGCACCTCCCTCACAGGGAAGAATTTCCTCCCAGTATTGATCTTTTGAAGTGCCTGTGTGATGTAGGAGGAGAACTTGTGTCTGTGGGTAGTTGTTTATTTGGGATTCCGCTGAGGTTTTTGTTTTTAGTGAGATACACCATTGCTATGTGTATATATAATAGAGATTTTAGGTTCCTTCCAGGGTGGGCTTTTTAATTTAGAAGTGAATAGCATTTGTGCTTTGCTTGTTTTCATTATGCCTGAAGTGAGGACTGGCCCAGATACAGAGGGAGTTTTGGCTGAGGAATAAAGTGTCAGTTCTGATCCTTTTACAATGGATGAGATACTGAAACAACAGGAAGCAGAGAGAGAGTGAAAATAAAAGTGTGATACTGCTGGGTGGAGTATTTGGGAGATGGTTCACGAGCTGCAGGTGAGAAACCTGACCTGAGAGTGAGCCTCAGCTGTGGGGAGGAAGGAGACAAGCCCTTGGGAAAAGGATCATCCCGGTGATGGACTCTAGGGAAACACTACAGCATGTGGCCATTGTGATGGGGGAGCAGGAGGGAACACACCTGCACATGAGGCACAGCAGAGGTAAGAGCAGGGGGTTGGAAACCACCATGTTTTTGAGCTTTTCTTTGGGGCGACAGGGGTGAAAAGGCTGTATTTTTTTATAAGGTTGTATTTTATAGGGTATTATAAGGCTGTGTTTTTTTAGGTAGCGCAGCCAGAGTGCTGCTGGAGTCACAGCCATTTGGGAGACAGGGCCTGGGGAGAGCCACCAGCATGGGCTGCTGTGCTGGTGTACAGGCAGAGCTGAAGGACACTGCCTGCTCCTCCCTGCCCACAGCCTTTCCCTGGCAGCTCGCCGCAGGAGCAGCAGGAGCAGCAGGAGCAGCAGAGCGGGGTGTTCCTGCACCCAGGCACTGCCAGCCAGCCAAACCCAGGGCCGGGCGGGTTCGTGGCCGTGATTCCTAATTAAAACACAGGGAGAAACCCGAGAAGCATAAAAGTATAAGCCTGATGCTAAACCAGACCAGATGCCGCTCGGATCGCGGTGCCCCACGGTCCAGTGGAGCGAGGACGTGGAGGCAGTCACCTGTAGCCTGCATGGGGGTGGTGGGGAGGGCAGAGGAGGGAGAGGCACGAGCCAGAATAATCCCTTTTTGGTTTTTCTTTTTTTTTTTCCCTCTGGAGCGTTTTGGTCTTGCCCCTGGACAAAAGCAGGATAGTGTGGTGTGTCATTTCCTCCCCGGCAGCCATTCAGCCTGGCACCGTGTGGGCTCTGCCACCCCCTCCCCTGCCCTGGGCACAGATTGCTCCTTGTTCCAGTTGTCTGTACCACCCAGGGTTTCCTTTCCAAGTTTTCTCACACCCTTTTATAGCTGTGCAGAAGAAGGAGGAACTCAAGTAGGCAGGAGGGGTACCTTTAAAATCCAGGCGTGTTTTTCTGCAGAGCCACGGCGGTGGAGGACTGGGTGAGCTCTGGGGATGCCTTGCATGAAGAACAGGTTCAGCCCTTGCCTTGTAGCCAAAAGGGCAGCTGGTCATGTGTGCTGTGTATCTGAGAGTCTTTAAAAGAGAAATCAGCAGTATTTTTAAGTCTCAATCCAGGCACAGTGACAGACTGAGAAGATGAGGGCCTGAGTGGGGTAAATCTGAGCTAGAGAGCACTGGTTACCCTTTCTGGAGTGTGGTGGCCCTGATGCTCTTGGTGAAAGCATCAACTACAGTTGTGTCTTGTACATTTTTGGGGATGAGCAAGAAATCTGCATTTCTTGGATGAGCATTAGAATGTCCTGCTTTCTGTTTTTCTTGAGATTGATCTGAGCTCATTTCAGCAGGGACCCATCCCATAGGCAGGACCTTTTGCCCTCACCAGTTTGCTTAGGTGGCAATCAAACAAATGACCTGGAGGCAAGCAGCAATTCATTACAGCCCTCATTTAGCATGCAACAAAATGCGTGGTATACCTTGTCTTTTGATCAATAAGTTGTATATTACACAGAAGTGCACGAGTCAATGTCTTTACATCACGTGGAGGCTTCTCAATGACTCCTTTTTGCTGGAGTCTCTTGGCCTGGGATGATGGATCAACGCTGGAATGATGGGGAGGGATATTGTTAAACAGTAATTGGTTACTGAATTATTTAGCTGCACAACCCCTGTAGCAGCAACAACACCATCGAACGCTTAACTTGCAACTGTCTCAGCTGGGAAACAAATACAGGGTGCTGCAAACTCAATGGAGCTTGAGGCAGAATAATTCTGTGGAGACTGTGCTTTTAAAAAAGAGTTTTATAGTTATTTTGGCCATGATAGTCTCATGCAGTGGGAACTGAATGCTAATCACCTATTGGCTGCAGCCTTTTAATTTGTAAGCTGATTTCTTCTGCTTTTATAAGGAAAAAGTAATATTGGTCCATTGCAGGTTTCCTGAATTTCTGACTCCCAGCAGTGTTTGCTGCAGGTGCAGTTGAGTTGCATCCCTTGGATTCCTGGCCTGGGCCCCTGTAGGAGATGGGCTAATTCACAAAGCACCCTGACTTGGCAGGCAGAAAGCCCAAACCAAAATGAGTATTACAGCCCCCCGGGGCTTCTTGCAGTGACTTGCAGCTGATTGAAGACCACCAGCCCATTCCAAGCCTGGTTCCAGATGAGGTGTTGCAGTGGTGACACTCTCCTTGCCATTACCTGCAGCAGAATCTCGCCACACAGGATCCTCTCCCCAGTTTTTGGGTTGGCCATTGCACCTTTGAGGTGCACCTAAAAAAAACCCCGTTCAGCAGATTCTGCAGCAGCACGAAACCTGCTCTTGGTTTGTATTTACCTGCATGTTGCAAGCAGCAGAGCCAGGCAGAAGGCTTTTTCATTCTGGTACCCCTTAGTACGAACTCCCCCATGAGTGCAGCCCTTCACCTGGAGCTGTTCCAGTTCCTCCCCTGCAAGGCAGTTCTTTCTGTCCCTTTGGTGTCTATGTGTGTATCTATGTGAGTATCTAAGAACTACCTGGTGACTCTTCAGGGTTTGCTTTGAATTGGCCTGTGATCTGGTAGCTTAAATGTATTTCTCCCGTGTAGGTGCTGCCTGTGTCCTCAACGTGGTGCTTGGGAAGGATGGCAAGACCTGGTTCAGGGCTCTTCTCTTTTAACTAAAAGTCCAAAGCTAAATTGTTTTGCTGCTGTGGATGGATGGCACGCTGGGAGGGCTGGCAGGGGAAGGAGGTGCAGGCTGTTTGCAGGGGTTTGTTCACCAGCTGCTTGTCCCAGCAGTGCCTGGTGTTTGCCGTGGGATGGGCTGTTCCCTCGTTGCTTCGTTATTTGAGTTCATTTAGCACTGACGAATAAGAGGTTCCCCTAATTTAGGGGTGGAGGCTGGCATACATGCCATGCCACACCCCAGAGTGGCAGTGGGTCTCCACGAGCATCGCCAGGGACCAACAGCTGAAGCTTTCCTATCCCGTCACGTAGACACAGCCGCTGGTTGATGCCCCTTTGACTTTTCCAAACACAGTTTGATTACTGCTATTAATTTTATTGACTTGCCCTGGTGCCTGGTGGATCCAGCACTGGAGCAGGGCACGGGGCATAAATACTCTGCTCAAATGTCCCAAACGTCCCTGTCTGGTCCCACAGCAGGAGGTTTGATGCTCACCAGTCCTTCCCAGCTTTGCCTTTCCTCCCCTTCTTGCAATTCCTTTAACACCGCGTAACCAACAGCAGGATCCAACCCTGTGATTCAGACCTTCCCACAGACACATCTCGGGGAAGATTAATCTCCCTAATGGAAGCTGGGCCTGAGACAGCTGTGACTTTCAAACCTCGGTCCCACATAAACCAGGGAGATCTGGGAGGCTCGTAACTTCCTGAGCAAGTGATGTATAAAGCAAAATAGTTACAATTAACTTCAAAGCATGAAGCAGTCTGTCTTGCAAGCAAAAGAAAAAAAAAAAAAATAATTCCTGCCTGGAATGGGGTTGAAAATGGGTGGATTTTTGTGTCACATTGGCTGTGCCTTTAATACAGAGAATATATCTTTTTAATTCTGAGTTGTTTTGGATAACTGATAATGAAGTTCTCCCTTTCATAGGAGCAGTGTGGTTTTATCACTGGAGCAAGCTGCCTGCTTGGAAAGCTGGCATGTTTGGAAACACGGTTATTGTTGTGTAAATGAGCGTGAGGTCACTTAATTAAACACAATCAGGGCTTTGTGGGTTGCTGAAGACAGCAAAGTGGAGTGGTGGCCAGAGCAGAGAGGGCGGCAGGGCTGGTGCAGGGGGTGGAGGCAGAGCCTTTTGCACAGTCCCTGTATCCCTATACACGACCTACCTTGCATCTGATGGAGTTGAACATGGATGGCTGGATAGGGAACGTGGGAAGACCACAGGGAGCTTTAGACTTTGCCCATCTCCCCATCTGGATTTTTTGGGGTGCTGCATGGACCCTGTGCAAGCACCCCAAGCTTGAAGGGTTTGGCTGGTGCTTTCCAAGCACCATCCAGCAGCTCTGGCTTTGCAGCCCCACTGTCTCCTTCCTGCACGGAAATGCTGGGTGAGTTTCTTCCGAAACAAACTCCACGTTGGCAAGGCAGCCCTGTCTCTGTTTCATGCATCCTTGCTTTCAGCGTGGGGCTGGAGCTTGCATCCCAGGAAAATAATACATATCCAGGAGGCCAAGACAAACAGTGTCTGCCTGCTTTTTTTATGACCTCCTGTCGTTCCTCCCAGCCATCAACGCTATTCCCTTAATAAAGGACTTTCTCATCTCCAGGGGAAACTTTCTTACTTCTCAGGGTTAAAACAAAGGCAGTTGGCAAAGGGGAGGTCTGGAAAGACCAGGGGCTCCTCCTTTCTGCAGCCCTTTTCATGGCAATGTTTTGATTTAGAACCTCATTTGGGTTTAGAACTGGGGAAGATGAGCAGGTTTTAAAACTGATGGATGGGAAATTCAGAATAGAGATTGGGAAGAAATTCTTGTCTGTGAGGGTGGTGAGGCCCTGGCACAGGTTGCCCAGAGAAGCTGTGGCTGCCCCTGGATCCCTGGAAGTGTTCAAGGCCAGGTTGGATGGGGCTTGGAGCAACCTGATGTAGTGGAAGGTGTCCCTGCCTGTGGCAGGGGGGTGGAATGAGATGAGTTTTAATGTCCCTTCCAACCCAAAGGATTCTGGGATCCTATAAAAAGGACTGTTAGATTTTAGTGGGAAATGCAGGCAGTGCATTTCAATAAAGATGAGATGTTCCAGCTGACAGCCATCCCCCCCCAGGACTAACCCTGCAGCTTGTCTCATCCTGGTGACTTCAAGCACAGACGGTGGCCCCACAACCCCCAGGGCCCTGTGAAAACTAACAGGAACATAGGAAAGATGGAAATAATGCAGCCCAATGCTTGGGACAACAGGATCAAATGCTTGGGACAGCAGGATCTGCTTAAAGCTCCTGGTATCATTTTCTGGCATGGGTTATCCACTTTGGTTGGTGGACTGAAGCAGAAAGCAGCATGCACTTCTACCTTCATGGTTTGGAGGAGAAGCTCAGAACCTTGTCTGCCATTCAGACTTAGAGGCAAAGAAGTGATTTGTTTAAGCCATGGGAATTTTTTTTTTTTTTTATTTGGAAACTCCCAGAGGGGTTTTGAACCTCCAGGGCTTTCAGTTCCAGGTGTGACAATTAAAAGTTTGGGGTTATTTAGTGAACTCTGCATAGCTGTTTTTCCTCTTTCATAGTTCCATCATACCTTCTAATTAATTCCCTTTAATTGCTTTTAATTTCCTTTCCTCCTTATTTCTCCTTCCGTATAACTAGTGCTGTCATCCTTTTAGTTTGCCTTTCATGTTGGAGACTCTCTATTTGATTTCGTTTCATCCACGCTGTGTCTTGCAGCTATTTCATTCCTGGAAAGCTCCAGCTCCAGAGATAAAATCTAAGTGGATTCAGAGAACCTGAAAGGATCGCATGCTTCATGGCTTTCTCTTTGGCAACATGGGAGATAAACAGGACGTAATAAAAGATCCATCCTCCTTGGAAAAGGGCCATTTCCCGTCACCTGTATTTTTGTGGTACCGTCATGCCGTGGATGCTCTTAGTCACCGGTGACAAGATAAAGAGCCTCCTGGTATCTAGTGCTGGCGGGTGTCTGAGGCTGAAACGGGCTCTTGGGATGACACACTGTCTCGCTGTATTTTGATTTACCGCCGCCGTTCTGCCCGGCAGCATCCTGCAGATTCCCACTGCTGGGACAGCTGGCACGGGGTCTGGCAGCTTGCTGGCAGCTTGCTGGGCAGAGGGGGCACAGGGAGGGGTGGCAGTGCTCTGGTTTTGACCAGAGGAGGTCAAATTATTAAAATCTTGGCGTTTGTCTCCCTTAGCTTTCTGTTTTAACGTGCGCTAAAGGGCACCGTGTGTGTTTTGATTGAGGTACTTTCCAGCCCAGTCAAAAAATAAAAAGGTAGAAGCACGCAAAACCACTGTTGAACACTCAGAAGGGTCCTGAGGGCTTGGATCTATCCAGGTTGGTGGTTGTCAGCAGAGCTCCATGTAGCTTGGCTAATATACAGAATCTGAAGAGCTAACTGAACGGTGGGGATCATAGATTTAAGTTTTACACACCTTCCCTTCCTGAATGGAATTCCAATTACTTTGTCTAATCTAAATTTTTTTCTTGCTGCTCCTCCATTCATGATGATATTTTACCCTGATGTTTTCCACCCCACAGAGCTAAGTGAAGTGGTGGCGGCTTCCTCTCTTCTTGAGAGGAAACAAATGCCCATCAGCATCCAATTCCATCTGGAACTGACCCAGTTGTCTACTTTACATTGTAGTGCTGGTAAAGTTCTGGGAAAGTTAACACTGGGATCGTGAGGGGTTGAGGGGTTGAGGGTCAGCTGGGGACTTTGGTGGTGAGGAAGGCCTTGGTGGGGAGTAGACAGAACAACAAGGGCTGTGAGTTGGGGATGTGCATCTGTTAGGGTTGGGTTGTGGGTCAGTGTTTCAGAGGCTGATGAGGAAACTTTGGGCTAATCCAGGTGCTGGAAGGAAAGAAACAGCTGACTTTGTGTGGAAATTGGTAGTAGAGCAAGCAGCAGGAGGAACGTGATCCCAGGACTTTGAGGTGCTAAGAAGAGCAATGCTAGAGACAAAAACATCTTCTGACACCAAAAAGACTGACTCATGCTACCTCGAAGTTTATTCTGAATTATTATTATTATTATTCTACTAGCAATATGGATGATAGTAGGAGCATTTATCCTTGGAGGGTTCCCAGCCAGTCCTCCTGTTTGATGAGTGTCTGTCACTGTGAGATGATGGAACAGAGTGAGTGGGTGATGTTCAGGGCTGGTCTGTGAGCTGTAGGGCTTTGCAGAGCCTAACACCCTTTTAAAGGGTGGTGCAGGGCTTCTAATGAAGTCTTAGTGAACTGCCCCACCACTTCGATAGGGGACAAGTCTTACAGCTCTCTGCTCTGTCCAGGTGGGACCAAGCTGTGGCTGTGGTTAACCCTGGGGCTGTCCCTGCTGTCTGGGAGCCCAGGACTGAAGTGGCTCTGGGCCAGGCAGTCCTCAAGTTGTAGTATTTTGCAATAAACTGATCTGAGCACTTCATGCCTTTGCATCTGTGGGTGAATCATCCTGGCGGGAGCCGAGAGCGAGCGATCTCTGGAGGTGGCAGCGGGGCAGGTCTGTGCCAGCCCCAGGCTGGGTTGCAGTTGTGGGGGAGCCCCCTTGTCCCCATCCTGTCCAGGCACCGTCCTCATGGCTGAATTTGGGGGCTGAGGGAGATCAGCTGGTTGCTGGTCCTGAGAGCAGCGTCTTCTTCTCCTCGGAACTTTTGGGCTCTTGGGGAAGCAGGGAAGCCCCTGCTGAGGAGGGACATCTTCGGCTAGATCAGGTTGCTCAGAGCCCCATCCAGCCTGACCTTGAATGTTTCCAGGAATGGGGCATCCATGACTTCTCTGGGTAGCCTGTGCCAGTGCCTTACCACCCTCAGCACAGAAAAATCCATTCTTCTGTTTAGTCTAAACCTATCCTTTCTAAGTTTAAAACCATCACCTCTTGTTCTTTTGCAATTGGCCCTGCTAAGAAGTTTGTCCCCGTCTTTCTTATAAGCCCCCTTTAAGCCATGGAAGGGGGTCTCAGGTCTCCCTGGAGCCTTCTCTTCTCCAGGTGAACACCCTCAGCTCTCCCAGCAGAGAGCAGAGGGGCTCCAGCCCTTGCAGCATGTCCATGGCCTCCTCTGCTGCAGGAGCAGCAGGACTCAGGTACCCTTCCCCAGAGTGTGGTGGGGAAATGCATGTCTCCCCTTTGGCGTAAAAAGCCACCACAAGAAAGTTTTGGGGAACCAGCCTTGGGCTACTGTCTCCAGCTCCCTGAGAGCTTGGCAGACCCTTCACCCCCCACCCCGAGTGAGAGAGGATGCTTTATTTCCTCGGCAGGCAGCCTCTTGGCTGAGCATCCCTCGGCAGTGTGCTCCCGACTCTTCCCGCTCCCATCTTAATAACTGTAAAGATCAGGGTTGCCAAGGTCTTCCCGTTGCTATAGTGAGATTAGATAGGGCAGAGCATTGCATTCCCTCTGCCGAGGAGAGAAATCACTCTCATCCCTTCCCTGGGCTTCACCAGCCAGGTTTTTTTTTCACCCACCGGCAGCTACTAATTGCACCTGAAAGACACTGCTACGCGTTTCACTGCAATTAATATTTCATAACCTTTAAAAAAAAAAAAAAAAAAAAGGAGAAAAATTAATTATCGAGGCATTTTCTCCTGGAACCAACTTAAGAGACTCTCCGTCTGGAACGAGTTTACAGCGCTAACTGTGAAGTTAAAATATTTATCTTCATAAACACGTCACTCGAGCCGTGCTATTCCTCTCAGGCTCATTAGCAAGAGGCACGTTAGTCCAATGAGGAGGTGCCTGGGAGACACAGATTTGCCTTTTGCTTCTGGGCGGGGTTAGGAGATGATTTATTAAACGAATTTGAGAGCTGCGAGTCTGGCCAGACCTCTGAGTCAAACTGCTGTAGGAAAAAAATCCCACCAGCCGGAGCTCTTGCAGGCAGAAGATGGGGTGCAGTCATTTTGACACGGTTGATTATTTCCTGGTGTGGAGGTGTCCTCCCCAAAAACTCCCAAGGACGTACAGCAACTGATCCAGGGACCGTCAGATTGCAGGAGGTAGTTTTTATTTTAAATTTTCTTAGGTTTTATTTTAATTCTTTTTTGTTGTTGTTGTTGTTGTTAGATTGAATTTTAATTTTCTCAGGTTTTATTTTCACTTCCCTAGTTTTTATTTTAATTTTCTTGGCGCGCCTGGGGTCTTGGGTAGGTTTATATAAGAATTCAGGTGAGATCTCCCTGAATATAGGAGTGCAGAGCTTGGGGTATGGCACGTGTTCCCGCCTCTCCACCTCCTTTTTTGGGTTTAAAATGTTGGGTTTGAGCACATAAAGTTTAACCCCCTATAGCCCAATACCAAACATGCCCTGGAGAGTGATGCCTCTGTGTGTGGGGAGGGGATGGAGGGTTTAGGTGTCAGAGTGTCTTTTCGGACTCGGGGCTGTCTTTTGTGCATGTTGGGTGCTGGTATCCCAGGACATGGAGTGGGGTGAAGGACACGGGTCTTTTGGAGGTGTCTCCTAAATCTCCTGTCTTTGCTGGGGAGCCAGAGGTGTTTGTGTCTGCCTGGTCTTGGGACTGAGGAGGAACACATAAGGGAAGAGCCAGTGGTGGCCCCGTGGCTGGTGACAGTGGCGGTGAAGATTATTCAATCTGAGGAGCTGTCACTGTGTTTTTCCCCTCTGAAATTCTCTTCCTCTCCTTGGGTCCCCATCAATCATGTATGCAAATGACACAAGGAATGACACATGGTCTGACCAAGATCATTCCAGGGTCTTGCACGCCAGTCAGCGCATGGGGCTGACCCTTTGCTGCACTTTGGGTAGGTGGGAGGCAGATTGAAGAAGTGTGTGATAACTGCCAGGTTGCACAGGTTCAGAACAGAGAAAGGGAGAAAGTAAGTGATGCTGTTGGTGGCCTGGAAAGGCTCTAATTTCCTGTCCTCTGAGCAGAGAGATATAGCCTTAGCAAGGCTGGAGATACATTAGTCCTCCTGTCCAACAGCAAACCTCAATTTTTGAGTGAAATTTGTGAGAACAGATCTCCTGAGCAGCACTTTAGGCTTCCTGTGCAAAGAGGGCTGTTGGTAGAGATCCTGGTTTCTGTAGGAAACCAGTTCTTGCAGAGATTTTCCAATGGGTCCCAATTTGTGCCTTCTTCCCTCGTCTCTTCCACATGCTGGCTGCCGACCTTCCCCAGATGTGCTGAGGTTTACAGCCCGAGGTGCTTGTCAGAAGAGCTTTCTCTTACTTTAAGGGCAGGATTTGCAGTGGCAAATTTCACTGAGTGTTGGCTGCCTGGACTTCTCTGCTTAGGCAACCTCAAATCTTGATGCTCTTCTTACTCCCACCGCTGCTCTTGGCTCGTGGTCAGGCTGGGAAGCGCTGGCTGGTGCTCTCCACATACTCTGTTCACACATTTTTTGTCAGCTCTGTCATGACTTAATCTGATCATCATTCAGCAGTCATGGCTAAATGGCACGGGGTGTGCTCAGCACTAATCACTTGAAGGAGATGTATGCAAAGGTTACATCCTGGTGGTAAATGTCATGCCCTGTGCAGTTCAATCAGGGCTGATATTTATGTGATCGTGCTCCACTGTGCCAGGTGGAGAGCCCTCCTCCCAGAGAAACCCAGATATTTTGGCTGCAGCAGGACCTGACCCCCATTTCTGGGGAGTTGTATTGGCTGCCCTTTTCCAGCAGAAGGTTCCTGCTGCTGGTGCTTGGGTTGCAGCTGCCACAGCGAGTAATCCTTGGCTTACAGGAACAGGAACCTTTTGAAGGAGCAGCAGCTTCTGCTTCACCAAGTGTGACCTGGTGGCATTGTGGTCACTGTCCTGGATAGGTGGACCTGGATTATTTCTGTTCTCAGTCCTGTGTCCTTTTGATATAAAACAGAGGAAGGAGTCCCTGATAGGTGCTTCCAGTTTAGGTCCTTCCATAAGCAGAGTTGAGACTCTGCTTATGGAAGGGACCTGGCAGAGCTTTGGCCCTGGTGTGAAACCCACCCATGGGTGTCCAGGTGAGGAAATCTCTTTCTGAAAAGCCACAAGGGCTGAAGGGTGTGATTGCCCTTGGTAGAGTGAGTTTATTATAGTTTTAGGGAGAAGAGTGTTTTGGAATAGTGTAAAACTTGGTGTGAGTTTTGCTCTAAGGAGTTTCCAGGGATGTCCAAAACCAAGAGTGGAGGAAGGGAAAGATCAGAATGGGCTGGGGAAGAACACACAGGAGAGAATAAATGGAAAAGTGGAATAAAAGCTGCTTCCCTGGGTCTGGGGGTAGGAGCAGCAGACACCCCCGAGCATGTAGGTACCGGCCTCAGTGAAACTATTCATGTGTTGAAAAAGCTGGGATACACTGCAGGGGAGCAGGGAGACAGGGGAGGATACTCTCCCACTTTCCTGTGGGGTCCTGCAGGACACTTGGAGCTTGTCTTTGGTTATGGGGGCGTCCAATTCCTTGGCATTGCGGCCGCTGCTGCCGGCTGCAGTGTTCATCTCCCGCTTTCCCAGCCGTGCCAGAAGACATGAATTATGTATGGCCACTAAAACTCTCACCCTGTTGCTTCTGATTACAGAGAAATTACGGGTTACTGGGCCAGACTGTGCAGCCAGTGACGTCTGTGGGGCTTTGATGCCCCGGGCAGAATTCGGTCAATGATGCATTGCTAAGTGCAGGTGCTCCAGCAGCAGCCTGACCTCAGCCCT
>VYXB01002030.1:137229-159757 GCA_013397135.1 Pachyramphus minor | reverse complement strand
AAAATTTATTCACTCCTTCCAGCTCCTGGAATGTCCTGGTTTGGCAGTTGTGAAAACAACTGATGGAAAACCCTTGCAGGAATAGGTAGAACAACCCCTTAACATCTGGTGATCCTAAAGACAGGATTTCATGGTGGGGCTGTAAGGAGGCCCGTGGTGCTCAGTGCAGCATCCCAGCCCTCCCTGCCATCCTGGGCTCCACATGAGGCCCTGAACAACCCAGTGGCAGGAGTTACTGAGGGGTCACTGCAGGGCTGGAGAAGGTGATGAGACACTTTGGGGAGCTTATGGAGCATTATCCCAGCTGAGCCCACCAAGCACAGACCAGGTGGTGGATGCCCTGTCCATGGTAGTGTTCAAGGCCAGGCTGGGTGAGTCTTGGAGCAACCTGGTCTAGTGGAAGGTTTCCTGCCCGTGGCAGGGGCGTTGAACTAGGTGGTCCCTTCCAACACAACCCATTCTATGATTTTACAATTCTAAGCTGCTGCGCTGCCCGTTCTCTCCTACCACCATCTTCATACCTGCCTGAAACGCAAACTCTGTTGTTTTTTTGTGGGGAAATGCCTCTTTTTTGGAGATTAAACTCAACAGGCAGCTCTGTGGTGCGAGATGTTTTGCTTCATAGGGGTTGTTACCACCCATCTGGTGGTGCAGTTCCCACACTGGGGACTGTGACAAGCCATTGCTTTTGATGTGCCCTCTTTGCAGGCAGTAATGTGTGTTCTTTCCTTAGCATTTTGGGCAGGAGATGCATCATGCTGCCTGCTGGAGCCCTGGGAGGAGCATCACCAAAATGAGGGATGCCAGAGGCTTAATTGATCTTTGAGGATCTGCCCCCAGCTCATTTCTGTCTTCAGCTCCTTTCTACTGTAATTGTTCCCCTGGGTTAGAAGAATTGGTAAGAGAAGAGTTTTGCTTTGGAGTGAATCTCTACTGATTTTATTCTGGGTTCTGGAGGAAACTGTGTGATATTCAGTAGGATGAGATTGGAAAAAAAAATAAAATAAAAATCACAGCGTTGTCCAGAAATTACTCTGAAAAAGCTGCTGAATTTCCAAACCAGAGCATCAAATCCTTTGCACCTTTTCTCCCTATTTAAACCATCCCTTTGCAATCTCCAGGGATGTAATTCTCTGTCATGTTATCAGTTGCTCAGCAGCCTGTTCCTGGGAAAATACTGGCAGGCTTTTTGCATGGGCAACATCCTCAAATGGAGGGGCTGAGGAGATTGGAGGTCAGGGCTGGACAAGTTGACTTCCTTTACCGTAATTAGCAGGCAAAGCTTCCAAATTCATCCCAAAAGCAAGTCAGGGGTGGTTGTGATGTGTGGAAGGGTGAGTGATCCCACTGGAATTGCTGGAGAATCCCAGTTCCCGCTGGTGACTCAGAGCTGTCAACGCCACAACGTGAGAGACAGAGGTCTCAAACCTCTGGAGGAACATTTTGCACAGTGTGGATCCAGTAGCTGTCATCCACATCCGAGGTTTGGGAATAGCTGTGTGCAGAGGGGTGCCAGCATCCTTGCAGCTTTTGTTTCTTTAATTGCTAACAGCGAGGCATTGCTGTTCACTGGAGGAGAGGGGAGATGCTCAAGTTTATATTTTCTCTTCTCCTGTTACCTGACTTGCTTCACTCTCTCCTTCTCAGCTCTGGTGGATATTTCTGCTGTTAAAATAGACTTCACTAGCAACAGAGCAATATTTATTGGGGGGTTTTTTTAGAGCTCATTTAATGAGATGGCAATAGGGAAATGTCACCAAACATTTGCTTGGTGCTGCCTAAGTGTTGGTGTAGCAGGGCCTTCAGATGGTTGCCCGTATGTGGGGGAAACACGTTTTGTGTTACTCATGCTGTAAACAACTGTGTCTGGAAAAGGCTCTTTGCCCCAGGGTGCAAGGCAAAATTCATTTTGTATGTCAGCAGCAGAGTTTGGATGGGGTCTGGAAGGGATTTATGTAGCTTGATTGGTAAGACTATACCTGCTCTGCATGGTGGTTATTCTTTTGCTTTAGCTGCTGTGGCCCTAATTCTAAAAAAAGGCTGAGTTGCCACCCTTGGGCTATTTTATGCATGTCCCTACTGCACCTGGGTTTGTAAGTGAGTGTTGTTGGTGATATCTCCACTTGACACAATGGGGAGAGATATTGTAGAATCCTAGAAGGATGTGAGTTGGAAGGGGTCAAAAGATCATCCTAAAAATCATCTCATTCCAGCCCCCCTGCCATGGGCAGGGGCATCTTCCATTAGCCCAGGTTGCTCTAAGTCCCATTCAGCCTGGCCTTGGACACTTCCAGGGATCCAGGGGCAGCCACAGCTTCTCTGCCCAACCTGTGCCAGGCCCTCCTCACCCTCACAGCCAACAATTCCTTCCCAATATCCGCTCTAACCCTGCCCTCTGGCAGTGGGAAGCCACTCCCCCTGTCCTGTCCCTCCATCCCTTGTCCAAAGTCTATTTAGGCTGCCTGTGTTTTATTTTTTTTCTTTATGTAGTGCAAGTGGGGAGTGCCTGCATGGTGATACAAAGCAGGGAGAAAAGTGCTGATAAATACTGATTATTTCTTCGTATGGGCACGGCAAGGGTTCACTGAGAGGTCTGGGGAGAAGGTTGGTTTTGTGATTCTGTAAATGGCTGCTCTTAAAGGTGGTGATTTGAATTGCTCTGGTCTCTAATATATATATATGTATTTATTTGCCTGGGTACAGCCAGTGGGGCAAGGCATTGGCTTAACCTCTCCCTCACACCCCTTATTAGCCAGGATGCTTCTGTTACCTTTGGAGATGGAAGGTGCCCCAGAAATGTAAACTACCAATGAGCCGTGCTCCTTTTAATGTAAAATAGCAATAATAAATACTATCCTGCTGTTCTCCTCATCCCTTGGCATCACAAAGCACTCCATAAATTGCACTCCAGCCTTTTGCATTCCAGCTGTTGCACGTACCGAGGTACAGCCACGCATGGGAATAAAAGAAATACTATCTATGGGGCCACTGCTTGTGTTACCCACAGGTTAGTGTGAGTGGTTTGTGTTTCCCTTCACTCCCCCTTATCCCACTCTCTGATCCATGTTGATTTGGAGGATGAGTTCAGCCTGCAGCACCTTATGCCTTTTGTTTCAGTTGAGCCCTCATGTGGGCTTGGCACAGTGGCCTCCTCACATCCCTCTGGCCAGGGCAAATCTGATGGCCTGTTTTTTGCTCACCAGGCAGTGGGTTGAGGCTCAATGAAATACCTGCCCTAGAAAAGCTGCAGGGTCATATTTTTGGCCACCTTGCTTTGCTGCCTTTTCCCAAGGATCTAAAACTGGTGCCTGGCGCGATGCGATGCTCAGGTTTCCCTTTGGCAAGTTATCTTCCCCTCCCTTCTGGGCTCATGGAAGAGAGTCTCAGCCACCACTAAATCACATTTCCCTTCTGTCAGCTGCAACTTCTTCCCATCCAGCATCCACTCAGAGGGTGAGTGTTTGGAAGGAGGGACAAGTGTGCCTGAGCCCTGAAATTTCTCCATAGGGACCTCCTGACTTCTCAGTACATCCTTTAGCTCCCTGATTGCCCTTCCTTCCTTATCCCCATGCTTTTGGCCAAGGAGAGAGCATAAACCAGTAAGTCAGATGCTGTCCCAGCCCATGCACAGCAGTCAAAATTCCCCAAAGTGAAATTTATTTTTTATTTTCATTAGACATCCAAAACTCTTTCCTAGCATTGAACCATCTATATTTTGAAATTATAAAATGGTTTGGTTTGGAAAGGACTTTTCAAGGCCATCCATCCAACCCCCTTGTAATGAGCAGGGACGTCTTGCACTAGATCAGGTTGCTCAGAGTCCCCTCCAACCTGGCCATGAATCCAAGGATGGGGCAGACACTGCCTCTTTGGTTTTTTTTGGTTGGTTTTTTTTTTTTTTTTCCTCCAAAAGTGGAAAGCTAAAGATGTCATTGGTGTTGAACTGCAGACTGGCCTCCACACTCTTGTTTGCAGAGGCTCAGCCAGGAGCCATATCCAAATAATCCAAATTCAGACTGGACTCCCGTGATCTGGCAGCAGCCCAGGGGATGATAACCTCCATCACAAAGGTCCCATCCAGCAGCATGGGTTATTTTAAAGCAGGAGAGTGGAAGAGCCCACTGAGATAAATGCTCAGGTAATCACACAGGTCCAAACTGTGAAACCACCTTATGTCATCAAAGTAATTTGAAAATCAATTTGATGTCTGGCAGGGAGGCAGACACGTCAGGTCCCTTCGGCTCTCATTAGCATTCAGGTGGCAGCACTCTGCCAAAGCTGCTTTTTCTGGGAAAGCCATTAAAAAAAAAAAAAAAATTAAAGGAGGGGGAAAAATTAAAATTAAGCATTAACCATAATTTCCTCTCATTAAAGGTAACAACAGCCCCAGTGCCAGTTTGGAACAGGGCTGGTTGATGGGTTTTTGAGAAGGGGAAGCAGAGTGCACACCACAGAAGTGAAGTGATGATCAGATAAGAAAGCAAATGAGGCTCCCCCCTCGTTTTTAACAAAGGCAGGAGCAGGGCCAGTGGCAGAGTGGTTTAACCAAGCAGTTAGAAAATTGGAGGTCAAAGCCTGACATGGCTATTGATGAATTGAGGGTGTTGGAAGAAGAGTAGCAGACATCACGAGTGGGCTGCAGGGACTGAAACATGAAGCAAGATTAAAAGAAGTTAAGTACCTGGAGGTNTTTGGTTTTTTTTGGTTGGTTTTTTTTTTTTTTTTCCTCCAAAAGTGGAAAGCTAAAGATGTCATTGGTGTTGAACTGCAGACTGGCCTCCACACTCTTGTTTGCAGAGGCTCAGCCAGGAGCCATATCCAAATAATCCAAATTCAGACTGGACTCCCGTGATCTGGCAGCAGCCCAGGGGATGATAACCTCCATCACAAAGGTCCCATCCAGCAGCATGGGTTATTTTAAAGCAGGAGAGTGGAAGAGCCCACTGAGATAAATGCTCAGGTAATCACACAGGTCCAAACTGTGAAACCACCTTATGTCATCAAAGTAATTTGAAAATCAATTTGATGTCTGGCAGGGAGGCAGACACGTCAGGTCCCTTCGGCTCTCATTAGCATTCAGGTGGCAGCACTCTGCCAAAGCTGCTTTTTCTGGGAAAGCCATTAAAAAAAAAAAAAAAATTAAAGGAGGGGGAAAAATTAAAATTAAGCATTAACCATAATTTCCTCTCATTAAAGGTAACAACAGCCCCAGTGCCAGTTTGGAACAGGGCTGGTTGATGGGTTTTTGAGAAGGGGAAGCAGAGTGCACACCACAGAAGTGAAGTGATGATCAGATAAGAAAGCAAATGAGGCTCCCCCCTCGTTTTTAACAAAGGCAGGAGCAGGGCCAGTGGCAGAGTGGTTTAACCAAGCAGTTAGAAAATTGGAGGTCAAAGCCTGACATGGCTATTGATGAATTGAGGGTGTTGGAAGAAGAGTAGCAGACATCACGAGTGGGCTGCAGGGACTGAAACATGAAGCAAGATTAAAAGAAGTTAAGTACCTGGAGGTGGTGTGGCTGCATGGCATAATTACAGTCACCACATACTGTAGACTGGAGAGAGACGAAGGGAGAGAGGATCAGAGTGGGCTAAGGCAGAGAAAGGGGGAAAATTCAGGCTGTTCTCTCCAGATGCTGTGTTTAGGCAGGTTGTGTGGTGCAACACCTGCTGCTCGTCTCTTTTTTGCCATCTCTTCCTGAGTTATGCTGGTTAATACCCTGATGTTTCCAATATAGCTGCAGGTCATTAATGAAGGTCTGGATGTTGCTCTGCTGGCTGGGGATGGGATTGTCTAAGGCAACCTCCAGTGCCTGCTGCTGTAAAGCATCTCCATGGGCATTGTGTTCAATGCTTGAAGGAGCAAATCCTTTTAAGATGTGGCCTGGTAGTTCATACCATGAGGGACATACTGGGCAAGGTGTTGGGATGGAGCTGGCTCAGGGCTCTCAGGAGGGAGTTTCTGCCTGGAATGGTCAGGTGTCAGGCTCACGTTGCAGCTCTTCTTGCAGTGGTGTTACTTACTTGCTCTCACTTGATGAGGTCACTTCTTTTCATGGAGGCTTTTATGAGCTTCAGAACTTCCTATCATCATGCCTCCCTTTGAAACTAGAGTGGAGATGATGCCCTGGGCGGGTGATGTACTGAAAACTGTAGATGCAGAGATGTGCATGTGGGTTTGTTTATTAAGCTTTCTAGTTTACAAATTCAAGCACTAAATGAATTCCTAACCATTGTGGCTGCAGAATTGTCTCTGTGAATCCAAGCATAGCAGCACCTCTCTGAGTCTGCAGGTAGCCTGAAACAGTAAAAGAAAGGGTGAAACTCCTCCTCTGCCTCTTACCAAATGCCTCTACCACTCAGCTTGGTGGCTTTGCCTTGTTTGGTCTAGACTGACTTTTTTTCCTGATGGTCATCTTGGTTTCTTAGTTGACAAAGGGGATGGACTAAGGAATGGCAGGGAGTTTGGAACCAGATGATCTTTCAGGTCCCTTCCAACCCAAACCAGTCTGCAATTCTATGATTCTGAATCTCCAAAGTATATATGCACTGTACTTTTCCATTCTTTCATTGATTCCATGATCAGTCAATTGATTGACTGATTGAGGCCATGTCTGCATGTACCATTTTTCAGCCTGGCCTCCAAGGAAACAAACCTGAGACCTGGCCCCTTCTCTGTCCACATATGTCCCATCAGTAATTCTTGCACCATGTGGTGGCTGAGGGTCAAATCTCTTGAAGGGCTAGGAGCAATTTGAAATGCCTGGGTGGTTTCTTCAGAATAAATATCTTGCCAGAGACCCTAATGACCTGAGTGAGGAAACATCTGCAGTGATATGAGACACCAGTGATTCCGGTGATGGCAGAGCTGTGTGACGTGGTTACCACCCAACTGCAGATGGGTGGATGCTTTTAAACAAATTAATCCTAGGGGTGCCTGCAATCTCTCTATGCAGCCAGACACTCCTAGGATAAATCCTGGACCTAATTCCGAGCTGTCTGGCATCTCATGTAGTCATTCAGCTTCTTCAGAGCAGGGACAAGGAGGAGCCATGCTGATGTTTGACTGTGAGGCACTGAGGGATTGAGCCTTTTGCATGTGTCTGAGCAGGGCAGACATGAGCCTTGGGTCAAATTAAAAAACACAGCGTCTTCTGAGTTTGTTAGACATGACTAAGGGCTGCTTGGTTTAATGGAAAAGTTGAGGAAAGCTTAATTGTTCCTGCACAAAAAGCACATGGAGGAGCTATGAAGGCCGTCAGAGGTGATGTGTGTAAGGTGCTACTTGTGTGCTTGTAGGGTGGAAGGGGGTAGGTAAGCCAGCATCACTTTGTACAAGAAGGAAAAATATGAGAGTCAGAAGCTTTTATTTTGAGGGCTGTTGGTGCCAGAAGCAGCTGCAGGAGGGAGCTTGCCCTGATATGCTTTGGGTTCAGCTGTGGTTCAGTGTTCTTTTTTTTTTTTTTTTTTTACACATTTCCTTTATGTTGAGGAATTTTGTGCCAAATGATATACCATGTGCCTGTGACCAATCTTGCTGTGTGCTGTGTGGGGCTTGGCTGTCCCCCACAGCTGGCATGGAGCTCTTCTGTAAGTGCTAATGGGTGGAAGGGGCATCCTTTTGTCTCTGTGCCTGCAGACCCATTTCAGCTCAGTGCTGATGGACACATGGACCAAGCCAGAGGTCCTCAGAGCTGCAGTGGAAGTTGAGCAGTGACACAGAGCAGGTAGGGAGTGATGACCCCCTCCCTGCAGCAATTTGCCAGTGTCTTCTCCAGCCATCCTAGAATCCTACCTTCCCTACCTTTCTGTTGAGAGGGACCTTAAAGCTCATCCGCTTCCCCCCAGCCATGGGCAGGGACACCTTCCCCTAGAACAGGATGCAGTGACAGAGAAGTGGGGGCCAGATGCCTTTTCCTGTTGCCCAAGGGTGAGAGGTGAGGCTGGGCAGCCTTCAAATCTCTCAACAAAGCCTCAGCAAGGGTGTCACCTCCTCTCTGCCCTCCCTAACCACTCCATCCCGTGGTAATACATGTTTGTGCCTCCCAGATTTCCATTCCTCAAACTCCTGGTCGCCACAAACAGGCTCAGCTCTTGCTTGCACATCACTTGCTGATTTGTTTTGCAACGGCATGGCTGCTTTTTTATCTACCCAGGGACTGTGGGAGAAGAGGCAAAGGAAGGAGAAAGGGTTGGGAAGGGCATCATGATTGTTGGTGTGGCAGCTCAGGTCCCTGCTGCTGCCCTGAAGGGACAGGAGGGGCACCAAGGTCAAGCACAAGGAACCCCAGCCAGCATCTGTGCATCATTCCATCACAGCAGCAGGGAGTCAAGTAGAGTTTAGTAAGTGTTATATCAACACAGGAAAAACATACTTGATGCAGAAACAAACTGACCATGAGGTGGAATAAAAATTTTATGCGTTGTCTCTTTCTCTTTCTCCCTCTTTTACGCCTCAGTAGCTCACACTGAAGTTGTCTGGGTGGGTCTGATCTCAGTGCTCGGGTCATTTTATGACTGTTCTTGCTGTTTTCATGGGAGTAAAGTGATTTATGTGCATCTTTTCAGATCTGGGCCTTTAGCTAATATCGAAGTGCACACCCACGCATGCCACTATGGCAACATCTAATAACCCCTGTGTAGAAAAATATTTCCTTTTCATTGTAGCAGTTAAGCTGGAATTTCTGAGAGGACTGATGGCATGAAGTGCTGAACTCCCACCCAGGTAAATAACAGTTGAGCACATTATTCTTTCCAAGACTTTTTTTTTTTTTTAAAAAACTCCTTGGTGCTTGTCTCTGCTTGATGGTGGATTGTGGGGGGAGATGAAGCAGCTGGAGCTTGGGTGGCTTCCTGCCTGGAACATCTAGGCATCACCCCAGAGCTCCTGTGCTGGGAAAAATGATCCAGCCAGTGCTGTGCAAGGCAAAGTGGTGCTTGATGGGGAGGATACTGAAGTCTGTCCTGGTCTTTCCTCGATAACTGACTTTCCCCAGGGTGACTGCAGGACTTGAATTCCACTTTGGCAGCTCTGGCTCCTCACCCTGCTACTTTCACGGGCTGCATCTTCCCTGGGAAAGTCTTGCAATGTGGTGATGATGGTGAGATCCCTTCTGGTCCTGGGTTGTGCTCCTGCTCCTCAGCAATCAGATGCCAAATGCTCAGTGTTCTCCAGCAGTGCTAGTTGACAGGACTTAACAGCAGCATTTGGCCCCAGAATGTTGTGTCACCCTGGGTAACACTGAGGGAGGTTATGTGTGGGTACGAGGATGAGATCCCTTAAGGTGTTTTGAAGCTGAGGGGAGAGAGGGGAGGAATAAAATAAAAATAACAGAGTGTTTGTCCCCCCAGCCAGCAAAGCAGGATTAATGAAATTCTGCAGAGGGCGGAGGGAGGGCAAGGGCACAGTCAGCAAAAAATGGATCTGGGTGGCTGTAACATAAATATTGAGGGGGATGGCAGAAGCTGGAGGCAATGCCCTGCCCTGTGTCGAGCACTGCGATTTAAGGCTGCAGTGTCCTGCTCTGGAGAGCACTGTCTGTACGTGTGTGTGTGTGTGTGTGCACACTTGGGCACAACCACAGGAGCACAGAGTGGTTCTGGTTGGAAGGGACCTTCAAAGCCCAGCCCCACTGCTATGGGCTGGCTGTCGTGCATGAGCATGGAAAAAGCAGCAAATGGATCAGTGAGGTGGTTTGCCTGCCTCTGTAATTCACTGCCATGCTGGCCTTTCTGCAAGCTCGAGGCCAGCAAGGAGTTTAACCTTAACAGAGAAAGGGTTTTTGAGGGTATTCACCATTGTTCTAGTGCTTTTGTTTTTGTGTTGTTATTAAAAATACAGGAGAGCATTTTGGTAACGTGCACTTGCTCTTTCATTCACTGGGAGCAGGATTAGCTCAATGCTGGCTATATTTGAAGGCCCTGCCAGCCTCAAAGGCCCTCATTCAGTATCCACTTTGTTTCAACAATTAGCAAGACGAAAGAGCATCTGGCATGCAAATTGTATGGTAGGACAAATGCCCGATGTGAGGTCCTGCAATGGCAACCAGTGGTTCAAAACAAACAAACAATAATATCTCTTTCAGTCAAGAGACTGCTTTTGGGTTGTCTCCAAATGCCTGTACATTGACACAATAAGGGTTTTTTTCTTGTGGTGTCCCTCCAGAGATGGGATGTGCAGCAAGAAAAGCTGCTCTGCTGTGTGCGTCATGAGTTAATTACCCACTCCAAATCAGGCCTGGTGTATCTGTCTGACAGGCCATGTCTTGGCTGTCATTGTGGAGTGGTGCAACCTGGTGATAAAGCTGAACCTGCTCATCATTGCAGGTTGCCCAGAGAAGCTGTGGCTGCCCCATCCCTGGAAGTGTCCAAGGCCAGGTTGGAAGGAGCTTTGAGCAGTCTGGTCTAGTGGAAGGTGTCCCTTCCCACGGCAGTGTGGTAGAACTGGATCATCTTTAGGGTCCCTCCCCACCCAAACTGCTCTATGATCTTTCATCTTGTGTTAAGGAGCTCCTGCAAACAGTTCTGGAGCACTTTGGAGGAGAATCGTAGAGTAGTTTGGGTTGGAAGGGACCTTCAAGAGGTTCAACACCCCCTGCCATGGGCAGGGACATCTTCGGCAAGATCAGGTTGCTCAGAGCCCCATCCAACCTGGCTCTGAATGTTTCCAGGCATGGAATCTACCATTTCTCTGGGCATCCTGTTCCAGGGGATGGGTTAGTCTAGACAATTCTAAAGGCTGATCTAATGGCCTTAAGCCCATGATGATGCTCCTTCTTTACAACTGGGTGAATGTCAGGTCCTGTTGCGGGGCCCTGTGCAGGAGAAGGGGAGATCCCAAATCACCTCTCAGCTTGAAATCACCAGTGGAGAGGAAAAATGGCTTTTCACTGCTGTCCACTGATCTCATGTAAGGAATGATGCTGACAGGGAATAAGCCAAGCAGCACCTTGCCTTTCTTCAGGGGACCTCCCTGTCCCCCAGTGAGAGGTATGGGAAGGATGGCAGTCCCTAGTCACAGACTACACGAGAAGAAATATTTTTCAAGATTTTCTTAAAATACACAAAAAAGTAGACTTCAGGGTCAATATTGCTGAAGCATCAGTGACAGGGAGCATTGCTGGAAGTGGAGGCAGGATTTCATGGGAGAGCATGGGCTTGGTTGGTGCTTTTAGTGTCCAAGTCAAGGTAGACCCACCCAGTGCTGGTTGCCATTTGAAGCACGTGGATCCTTGTGGCAGGGGTTGTGGGTTGTCCTCCTCTCAAGTGTTAGGACTGCTGAGGGAACAACCCTTCTGACAGAGTAAAGAAAAAATTAAGAGGATGACTCTCCAAACAAGTTCTGTAGGTACTTGCTCGGAAAGCAAACAGTTGATTTCTTCTCTTGAGGGTTTTCAGATGCTCTGCTGCTTTCGGCTTTGCTGGACAGTTTAAGGGAAAATGCTGAGAAAGATGAAATTTCCTATTCAGTCCTCCAAGTTCTTTCCCCTGAAGCTTGAGGAAGGCTCCCTGGAAGGTCAGTGGCAGCTCCTGCAGCAGCGTGAAGGACTCGTTTCCCTCTCCCCCACAACGTCCCTGCCTCCAGACCCTGCTGTCACAGCACAGCCGTGCAAGTGGCAAAGTGCAGATGCTCGTTTTTACGAGCTGGCCGAGCCTTCTGCTGCCCCCACTCTTTGGCAGAGGAGGCTGCAGTTCCACGCACGGCATCTGCCGGAGCGCCCGGGGGGGCTGGCAGGGCATGAAAGGGAGTTGTAAGGCCAAGGGGGAGGCAGTGGGGTGGTTCAGACTTGGATGCAGCCTCGGGAGGGCTTGCAGGCAGATCCTATCGCCTCTCCATAGCTCCTGTTTTCCCTTCTTCTCCGTGTCTGTTTGTGTTGGATGTCCCAGCAAATCGTGCCCTCTGCAGATGGGCTTTGACCTTGGCTGCTGCCCAGCCTTGCTTTGCTGGGGCAGGTAGAGAGAGGAGTGATGTTTTTTTCGAGACCAGCGCTGAGCCCTTAAGCATTTTCTAAATATGATGAGGTCCGATTTAAGCCCGTTAACTACCTTTTCCCACTTTTAAAAAAACAAAAAAAAAAAATGGATAATTTATTTTCCCAGGGTTGTGGGAAACTGCACTTACTTGAGCTCGAGGTAACTTCAGCTAAGCTTGTTGATCCATCCCAAGGCTCTTGAGTTCAGAAAATAAAAATAAAACAGTGATAACAATCCCAGTGTGCCCCATGAGAGGCAGAGTGGGGCAAATAGCAAGAGTTTGGAGAGTTCTTGATCTTGTACATTTACGTGATTCATGGAAAATAAATGCACTACAACTTTAAGGCTTTGCCTGCAGCTAAATATAAGGGTGTGCTGGCTCCACCCTGCTGCTCTGTTAGGGATGCAGGCATTTATTTTTCTGGGGTGAGTTTTTTTGCTTTATATTTTGTCCCTTCTGTTTTATTTGTTTTTTGGTGAAACTCCACCATGACATAACTGACAGCTTAAGAGAGGGAGGCCCTGGAGCGTGCAGGAGAGGTGCCTCCTAACATTCTCCCCATGGAAAGTTAAAGGATTGGAACTTAACCAAAATTCAACCCTCACGTAAGTGTTGCGCGCTGTTCTCCGATGGGGAGGTGATGGTGGCAGGGATGAAGCCTTGGGACAGCTTGAGTCTGTTTTAACCTGGCTTTCCCGAGCCCCCAGCCTGCTTGATGTTAAGCCAACAGCCAGGTTAGCCAGGGGAAGCTGAGCTTTGCGGCTTGGGCATGGCCAGCCCGTTATTTATTTCCTAAATAATCTTTATTTATTTTTTTTTTTTTAGGTGAAAACTCTGCGTGTTGGTAAAGCTCAGGGAGGCGGCGGCGGCAGGGTGTGTTTTCAATCAGCATTTGCTCACTCTAAACTTAGTTTGTCTGGGACTTTCTGTTTTTGAAAGAGAAGTCGGTTCCATCTCCGTTTTTCTGTAATCATCTGCTTATTTTATTAGCTTTTTCCAAAAGGCTGTGCTTCCCCCGGTGCCTGACCACCTGTTTTCTATGAGCTGCTGAAGGTCCGAGCTCTTTGCTCCGCGTGTGCAGAGCAGATTTCTTTCAACAAGCCAAAAGAAACGACACAGCTATAGACTAAAAAGGGCAAAGAAACCCACATGCTGTGCTATTTTGGTAGTAGCAAATTATGCCTCCTACAAATTACCATTGGTTATGAACATTGTCCGTCTGTCTGGATGACAATGTCCTGCTTTCAGACCACTGCTAATACGTTTAGAATTAGGATAATACCCATTGAACTCCAAAGCAGCTCCTCTTTTCTGAGCCCTGATTTATTCCTACCAGCAAATGTCACATGCAAGTGGAAGTTTTATGGCTGGATAATTCACAGACTGTTGGGCATCTTATTAGGAAGGACTTGCACTTTTTTAAAAATGACTTGAGGTTTTCTTTTTAATATTGTAAAACTATCAGTTCTCTAGATTTTCTTGCTTGCTGGCTTCCTCTTTTCCTTTTTTCTTTTCTCCCCCCTTTTTCTTTTCTTTTTTATTCTCCCACTCTTTCCTTTCTTTTCCCCACCATTTTTCTTTTTTTCCCCCTATTTCTTTCACCTTTTTCTTTACCCCTTTACCTTCCCCCTTTTTCTTTCCCCCCTTTTCTTTCCATCCTTTTCTATACCCCTTTTTCTTTCCCCCTTTTTTCCCTCCTTTTTCTCCCCCTCCTTTCCTTCCTCCCTTTTTCTTACTCCCCTTTTCTGACCTGTCTTCTCATTCTTTCTCTCTTGACTTATTGTTCTATTTTTTCTCTCTTGTTTCTTTTCACTTTCTTTATTACTTTTCCTCATGTTTTTCCCTTTTCCTCTTTGTCTTTTATATTTTTTCTTTTTTATTTTAATTTTATTATTATTATTATTTAATTTATTTTATCTTATTTTCTCTTTTGTTTTTCTTTCATTCTTTCCAGTGAAGCACAAAGTCAAACTGAGGGTTTACTCACCTTTCAGTCTTAGCTTCATGAACATTAGCTCTGAAATATCACTCTGAATCCACAGTGAGAACTGTGGTGCTGTAATTACAGTAAGAAATAGATGAAATGTGATACCTACAGTATCACAAGCATATTCAGCATTTGATATGCCTTGTAGAGGTGATTCATGCCCATGTCTTGACCTGTGGTTGGTCTTTTTATGCCGTGTATAGTGAATGATGTTTCCAGGTGTGACATTGCTTGGGAGCTCACGGGCAGGGGTGGGAGCAGGGTGAAGCCCCTGGTCCTCCAGCTCAGCAATGGAGTGTGTGTTTTTGTCTGTGTGTGCTGGGTGAATCCCAGCACAGGAAACCCAGCAGGCAGCTTTCTCCTCTCCCACAAGCCCTCTCTGGATCAGACTGCCCCTTGCAGCACGTTATGCCCTTTCCAGCTGTGAGGCTCGAGAACAAATGGTGTGTTGTCCCACTTTCACACCACCCGGGGTTTCCTTTCCAATTTTCCTGAGTCACCTTTTCCACAAATAGGACTGAAAGAAAGAGATGGGCACGTCCATGGGTGCAGGTTGCTTTTCTCCTTCCCTGCTGGCTGGCACACTCCTGTTAGAGAGTGTCTGGTTGGCATTTCTGCAGCATCTCTCTCCCATAACACATCTGTGCTTCCCCTCTCTGGGGTTTTCCATGCTGGTTTTCTGTGCCAAACAGAAGATGGAGGGAAGCTGTTTTGCTGACTGCCTGGGAAGAAAACAGTACTGTGGCCTCATTTCATGTTGAATGGATTCAGGTATCGCTCCAGAAAAAATTCAGACACCTCTTCCTTCCTTCTCCTCCTGCCATTTCTTTCTTGTCCTTTCTCTCCTTCTCCTCATCCTCCTCTGCTTCCTTTTCTTCTCCCTCTCTGCTTCTTTTTCTTCTCCTCCTCTCCTTCCTTTCCTTCTCCTTATCTTCTTCCTTCTGCCTTTCCCTCCCCTTCCTTCTGCCCTCTTCTTCCTCTCCATCCACTCTTTCCTTCCCCTCCGTCCTTTCTCTCCTCCTTTTCTGTTCTTCATTTTTCTTTCTTCTTTTGTCTCCTTCCTTCCTTTCTTTTGCAAGAAAGGTCTGTGAAGCCCCCATCACCGTGCAGGTGCTTGCAGAGGGCTCCATGCACATGAGCCCATTTTAAGCGGGCTTTTATCCACTGCAGGGTGTGTGCAGGGTTGGCTGGGCTGCGTGCTCAGATGTTCAGGAGCTGCTCTAGATGGTGTTTCAGCTCATAAAACCCAAGTGCTGTGCCTGGGAAGACAGATTGCTGCCACAGCGTAAGCAAATCTATCCGAAGCCAGGCAGCCAGGTAATTAACCACGTGTGTCTGTCCCCATCCCTCTCGTGCTTTCCTGGGCAGACTGAGAATGGCTTGGGCATTGGAAGTAAGTCCTGTGGAGAGTGGCTGAGGGAGCTGAGGTTGTTTAACCTGGAAAATAGGAGGCTCAGGGGGACTCGTTCTCACTCTCTACAACTCCCTGACAGGAGGGTGGAGCCAGGTGGGGGTCAGGTCCTGCTCCCTGGGAATAAGGGACAGGATGAGAGGACATACTCTCAAGCTGCACCAGGAGAGGTTCAGGTTGGACATTAGGCGGAGTTTCGTCACAGAAATGATGATTAAATATTGGAAGGGGCTGCCCAGGGAGGTGGTGGATTCCCCATCCTGCAGGTGTCCAAGGAATGACTGGAAGTGGCACTCAGTGCTCTGGGCTGGGTGACAAGGTGGGGATTGATCACAGGTTGGACTCTGATCTTGGAGGTCTTTTCCGACCTAATTGATTCTGTGGCTCTCTGATTGCTGCCCTCTCAAAGACAGAGAGAGGTGATGGGTATAGGTGGGAGATGCCTGTTACTTAAAATGAGACCCATATGGATCCCATGGAGCTGGGACTGGCATGAAATGGCACTGAAACTTCTTCAGAGCCTTTGGCATTCTGAGTGGGTCAAACCCCTGCAGTAGGAGTGAGTCCCCTCTCGTCTGCATGGCTCTGGGGGAGCTGTCTAGTGATTGCTGGAATGTGGATGTGTAAATCCCTTCCTACAGGTCCCTGAACTCATGGCAATGGATAGAAATTAAAGGCTATTTTTGTGGAAGGATTGATGAGCTGATATTGCTCATTCATACACCTTTTCTATCTCCTAAGGGAGGGGGTGTGGTGGCCACTCTCAAATTGAGTAAATGCTCTCTAGAGCACCTAAAAAGGGATGTGTCTGTGTGTGTATGTGCTGCAGAGGGGGAGTGCACACTGGTGTGAGTGTTAGCATTTCTAAGAAAGGGTGATTCTCCTTTGGGAAGCCTGAGTGAACACCACTTCCCAGGAGTTGCCTAATTTAAATCATCTTTGCTGTGTTTTGTCCTGTCCATTATTTTGAGCTGTCAACATTAACTGCCACAAAGACCCTGTGAGATGCTTCCTTCTGCTTACCTCTAATAATCCCAGAAACAGACTCTGGTCTCTTTGTCTGGGGCACTCTCTGATGGCTCTCAGTGCTCAATTTTCTGGAGAGGAGCCACTTTGTGGAACAGTAAAGCAATCAGTGAGGCAGTGGCTCAAATCTTCTGCCCTTGGAGAGGCAGGGGAGGAGCAGGGTGGGAATGTGTTTTGGCCATCATGGTTAATGACTTCTAAGAAAGGCTTTGGTGGTAGCTCAACAAAAGTGATCCTGGCTTGAAAAAATAGAAGCTTGCATTTAATTTGCTCCAAAATCTGTTGGGGTTTAGTGTGATCCTTGGTGCTATAGGAGAACAATAAGATCTGATGTTCAAGTCTGGATTAGGACTTTGAGTTCAACAGGAAGGTCCAGGCCTTGTTTGTCAAGGCCAGGATGAAGTCCAGCAGAGATAAGTGTTGCCTGACTTTCTTGGCTGTTTGAGGAGTTGGTAGGATCCAGTGTTGGGTATCAGATCCACTAAAGAAAAGGCTGGTGGAACACCAAGGACTTGTCAGTGCTGTGGATCCATCCTTGGCAGCCCTGAACTGGACAAACATCTCCTGTGTGTCCTCGGGGATGCCTGATTTGGACTGGGGGTGAACCAGAAGGCTTCTGGAGGATTCTTTGAGTACTTTGATGCTTTAGTCTTTATGTCTTCCTTCAGGGCTGGGTAAGAGGGTCCATGCCTAACTCAGCATAGAACTTGGGGAAACTCTAAGCTGATATCTTAATCCCCCTGTCTTACTGAGGTGGAGGAACAGGAAGGGCCTCCTACATCGTCCAAAACATCTCAAAATTTCCAGCATTCCATGTGATGCCGTGCTGATTTTGTGCTAAACTTTCCTTATCCTACTCATGCTGCTGCCCTCAGCTTTGCCCATCTCCTGCCCCTTGTGCCATTGGTCCAGGTTTGCCCGCCCAGTCAGACACCAGGCTGCTTGGAAAATTCTCTTTTTTCAAGGGATCAGCTTTAGGCAGCTAGAATCACCCTAATTACAACTAAAAGTACCCGAAGAGTGCTGCATTCGGGGTTAGAAGACTGTTTGTTAAGAAAGACTCTGTGATAACCTTTTTCAGGATATTTTAGGGAGGAAAAAAAGACATAAAGATGGAGTTTGATGTGTTTCTGAGGAACTCCTTCACGCATTGCCTGTGATTGCTTTCTCGTTCAACCCTCTGGTCCTGGATGTGGTGTGACACAGAAAGGCACCAAGACTGCATGATGGAAGGAGTGAGAGATGGTTCATAAAGCAGGTGAAGAAGGCTGGTATTTCAGCTTTTCTATAAGTGCATAAAGAAATAAGACTTTACAGTGGTAACTATTAGTTCATGCATTAAAATACATAAATAGCGAGGAGAAAAATAGCTTTTCAAGTAAATTTTACAAGAAGAAGTGAGTTTGATTTTTAAATTTTTGCTATGCATACAGAAGCACTGTATGAATGCTTCTGAGTCTGTTTAATCTTGAAACTTGATCCTTATAGTGGCCACTGTCAGGGGCTGTTTTGCATTGGTTTTATGTTGACTGGTGCTGCATTTCATCTGCCATGGCACTTCTCAGCCCCTTTGCCTGCTGCTTGGCTTTCTTGAGTCCTGCTGGAGTGTCTGTTAGGTTTTTGTGGCCTCGAAGCCTTATTCAAGTCTGTGCTAAGGCAGCAGCTTTAGTAATGAAAAAAACGTTTTAAATGCTATTTAAAAAAAAAAAAAAAAAGCTGCTGGTGTAACATGATTTTTGCTCAGTCCCATATGGCTGGGGCTGTCCTGGGCTCATTAAAAAACCCACCTAAAGTGTGCTCTGCCTCTGAGGATGTCTCACAGATATCCGCCCTTGGATACACCCGGGTGCTTTCCATGTAGTCTCAGGTCTGGAACTGGATGGAAAGCTAAAAATCTAAGGAGAGCTGTTGAGACAAAATCCAGGCTTATTTAGCCCATATGGGTGTAGAAAGAAAAGTTGCAGACTGGACCCCTGAGCAGTCCCAAAGGAAAACATAAAAAAACCTCAATGTGTTTCAAAGAAGGAAAAATAACGGACTGAGCTTGAAGTGATGAAGTCAATCTCATGGCTTTGGGATGGCATGAGCAATCAGTGTGGCAGCCTTTCCTTCTGCTCTAGCTGGGGCTGGCAGTGAGATGGAACTGTGGTCGAGGACAGAAGTTGCACTCTGGCTTTTCTTCGGATGCGAGGAAGGTGGATTGTTTTCCAGCGATGAAATTCCCTACTGAAAAAATTGAATGCTTCCTTCTCGCTCCTGTGAATGGGATGCCCGGGAAGCAGAGCACGCTGGTTCCAATTACCAGCACAGCAAGGCCACGTGCTTCAGTCGGTCAGGAATTTAAACCTTTTCATACTTATTTGAAGAGATAAAACCTCTTTTTTTTTTTAAATTCATTCTTTTTTTTATTATCATTCTTTTTTCTTTTTCAATGTATGTAATGAATTTAAAACAGGAGCCCAGCCAACTAAGCTGCTTTTGATTTGTTCCCATATTAATATTTTATGTCTCAATACGTGCCTAATTGCTCGAATTAGTAGAACTTGCTACCTCAGTTGAGCCTGAAGAAATGGTCCCAATGAATGCAGGCTCTTTGATGGACCAGAGAGCTGGAACCCCTCTGCTCTGGAGACAGTCTTGGAGAGCTGGGGTGTTCAGCCTGGAGAACAGAAGGCTCCAGGGAGACCTTATTGTGGCCTTTCGGGTGTCAAAAGGGGTTTGTAAGAAGGATGGGGACATAGTTTTCAGTAGGACCTGTTGTGATAGGACAGAGGGCGATGGTTTAAATGAAGGGGAGATTCAGACTAGATAGAAGGAAGAAATTCTTGTCTGTGAGGGTGGTGAGGCCCTGGCACAGGCTGCCTGGAGAAGCTGTGGCTGCTGCTGGATCCCTGGAAGTGTTGAAGGCCAGGTTGGACGAGGCTTGGAGCAACCTGGGTCGGTGGAAGATGTCTGAAATCCCTCCTCTCCAGACCTTTCCCTGTCTGTGTGGGCTGGCCCAATTTTCAGGCTGTGCTGGATGGAGCTGGTGTGGGCTGTGACTGCAGATGGGCCTGTAGGCTCCAGCTTTGCATGAAACCTTCTGCAGATAACTGGCAGAGCACAAAGGCCTCATTGAGGTGGCTGGTTTGACTACAAGTGCACACCCACCCCAGTGCACGCTTGACATACGTGGTGCTGCTCCAGGACCAGGCTATTGCATCCCTTCTTGTTGATATTTAAAATAAGAGCATGCATCTCTGTTATTGTTTGCATCCCAGTGTTGCCTACAGGCCTTCAAACAGGATCCCAGCTGTCCTGCAGGGTTGCACAAAGCCTCAAGAGAGCCAAAGCTTGCCCTGCAGACAAGTCTGAGAACAAGGGGCAGAATCACAGAATCATTTAAGTTGGAAAAGCCCTCCAAGATCAAGTCCAACTGTTCCTCCAGCACTGCCAAGGCCACCACTAACCCATGTCCCCAGGTGCCACATCCACAAAACTTTTAAATCCCTCCAGAAATGGGGACTCTGCCACTGCCCTGGGCAGCTGTGCCAGGGCTTGACAATCCTTTTGGTGAAGAAAATTCTCCCCATATCCAACTTAAACCTCCCCTGGTGCAATTTGAGGCCTTTTCCTCTTCGCCTGTCCTTGTTCCCTGTGATGCCGAATTTGCCCCAAAAGGCGTAAAAGAAAACTACTTAGAGACAGAATTTCATGCCCTAAGCAGGAGGTATTTTATTAGCAACGCGTTGGGAAGCCCCCAGGTCGTCCTGGAAAAAGAGCTTCGTCTTGGACAATTAGTTTTGCCCTTTTATACAATTTTCAGGTGTAGATTACATCATTATACATGCATATTCATTAGATTACAACATCTACTTTTAATATTCATATATAGGCGGAGTCTGGGCGGAGTCTTCATTTTGGGGAGGTTTGGAGAGGGGAGTTCCGGCAAGCCTTCATCTGGGCAGGGGTCTCCATGTAGTCTTCCTCGGGTTAAACTCTTGAACTCGTCTTGAATCTTTCCTAATTTGGGTAGCTTCTTAGTGGTGTTGGCAGGGCCTTGGCGACTCACAGCTGCTGATGCTACCATATCTTTGTTTTGCATTATTTTATGATTTCAGTGTCCTTCCCTGTCAATGTGTTTTGGTTTCTCCAAACAATTTATTACCTCCGTGTTTTCCTAATACTAAGCTTTCCTATAGTGCTTCGCATTTTTGTGTTTTAACCCATTTTCTCTCCAAGACTGCTTCTTTTCACCTGTGAGAAGAGACCGACCTCCACTTGGCTACAGCCTCCTGTCAGGGGGTTGGAGATCCTGAGAAGTTTCCCCTGAGCCTCCTTTTCTCCAGGGTCAAATGCAAGTAGCTGGAGGAGAATGAAGAAGTAGTGATCCTGAATAGGCTGTGGGAGATGCAGAGATCCCACCACACACGAAGTAGCTTACGGCATAAGGAAATGTTACATATACATCTGTATGATTACAAAAGATTCCCGTTGTGCAGTTGTGTCTTTGGGAGTACCTGGTCATTAGGAGCGAGCTGGAGTGGGAACACCTGGAGGGGCAGAGTTAAGGGTGATTATGCAACCCAGCCCCAGCTTTTCTTCACTCTGGGGAGCTGCACAGCATAATTTCATCATAGATTTATGTACAGCTAATTGTCATATAGTTTGATATGCAAATAAAGCCATATAAATATCAAGAGAAAGACTTAAAGCTGTGCTCTCCACTGTCATGCTATAATCCTTGGTTTTCTGGTCATTCTGTAATCTACTGGATTACTCCTTTCATCATCTTGTGTTTTGGAGACCTGGTATCCCTTTCAAAGAACATCTGCCAGGAGTATATTGATTAGTTAATTTTCCTGCGTGGAATGTAAACACAAGGGTTGGACAACTCAAAGCCTGGAGGACCCAATGAGGTGTGTGGCCAAATAATTATTTTGGGCTAATGTAGAGATGTGGCCTGGACTTGGTCTATAAAGGCAAGAAACAGGTTTCCTGCCATTTATGCTAAATACTGAAGAGAAATTTTCTTGATGTGGGTAATGGAGCATCTGTCATAGACAGCGTTGAGATGGCACTTCCAAACTGAGCTTTCTGGATCAGGAGTGCTATGAGCAATAGTGCTGAAGGGTGTTTAAATTTAGTTTTTAATTCAGAAGATTAAGCTTGAGTAGCTTAAAAGTGGGAAAAAGTGTGGATGGAGTCAAGATTTTTATTTTGAAGGAAAACTGAAAGTGCAGGTTTGTTTGCTGGTGGCATCAAAGGTCACGCCTACCTCAGCCTGGATGCTTCTCATCTGGTTTACACTGAGAACCAGATTTATTGGGAACTCCGTGTTGTGATCTTGTGTGAATGTCTTTTAGTGTCACTTTGAGTCTGGAATCAGATATATCTCTATAATATCAAGAAATAGGTGTTATGTAAGGGGGCTGTAACCTGGTGTATAGGCACAGCAGTGCAGAGGAGTGAATTGAAGCTGGGAAATGCACGGGTAGATGCAGGACAGGAATTCCCAGAGAATGCCCAATCCCAGAGCGTGTCACTAGCATTGGAGCGTGTCTCTCCACTGGGGAGAAATCCTGGAAATCCTACTGGGGTGGGGTTCTCTCTGTCAAATCCCTCCTTGACACCTCTGGTTCTCAGGGGCTGAGGTGTCCCCAGGTTCACCAGCTGGTCCTGAGCCTCAAATTCCCTATTCTTGACCCCATGTGGTGTCCATCCTGAACTACAAGGCTCTTCCCTTTGGCAGTGAACACAATTCAGTGTCCTTTCAGGGGAGTGTATTTTAGGTTTCTGCAGGTTGCACCAAAGCCATATTTGACTTCCACCACCTGGCTTTACCATCTCTGTCTTTTCGTATGTGTCTTATGTGGGTTTTTGTTTGTTTGTTTGTTTGTGATTTTTTTTCTTTTACTTTTTTTTTTGTTGCTGTTTTTTGTTCTTGTTGTTGTGGGTGGTTTTTTGGTTGTTGGTTGTTGTTGTTTCGTTGTTGTTTTTTGGCTGGTTGGTGGTTTTTTGTTTCTTTGGGTTTGTTGTGTTGTTTTGTTGGTTTGTTTAGTTTGCTTCCTGGCTTCCAGTCCTCCTGACAATGTGTTCATGGGCTATTCATGTATCCCCACAGAAGCAACCCTACTTGTGTTTTCCTTTTT
>VYXB01002030.1:125520-135565 GCA_013397135.1 Pachyramphus minor | reverse complement strand
GATTCCAATATATATGGATATATGTTTTATGTATTTGCCTGCTTTCCACAAGCTCTTCTCTGTCTTTATTTCACATTTTAATGTTTTCTTCTGACTTGGTCATAGAAACAGGTTGGCAAAACTAGTGAGAAGGGAATTTTGTGGTCAGGTAATGGGCAGGTATTCTGTGTACTTTGCTATCCATATCATTAATGAAATGGGCTGTGTGCCTTTTCCAGCACACACACCACAGGTACATCTTGGATCTGCCCCTCCAGTATCATCTACCTGATCCCAGCATAAAGCAATAAACCACCCTATATTTTGGGATGAGAACTGGACTGCTTCAGGAACCCATTTCCAGGTGGAGCTGATGCTCTGAGCAAGGGATGTGGGACCCCCAGGTCCCCTTCCCCAGCTGAGGGTGAAAAAAATGTCATTTAGGTTACCTGCTTCTGTATACTAACCCTGAGGAAGACCTGGGCCTTGCCTAGGATATCCCTCACCTACGACATCACCAGGATACAGCAGTGAGTTTGTTAAAATGTCCTGTCTCTCTGCATTCTGGAAAGAGGATTTTCTATTAAACCTTGGGGAAATTACTGGCCTTGTTAACCAGTGTAGAAGTAATGAACCACAGCAGGGTGGCTCGAGAGATTTGGGCCCTCGCTTTGTGAGGCTGCATTGTTTCTTCAAATGAGAGAAATAATTTAAGCAAACAAATGAACAAAGAATTTCTGGAAATTAAAGTACGGTACAAATGGGATGATTTGATCATCCTCTCTTTAATAGGAGCAGTGCAGCGAACAATTGCGTGGTCGACCTCAGAAATTTATCCATGGTAACCAGTCACAGGAGAGAAAAATAGACAGCCTGCCACCAACTTGGTATTAAAGTTCTATTTTTCGTTTTTTCCACGGTTGTGGGCCAGTCAGGGACTTTCCATGAGCAGTCAGCACAGCAGAAATCCCCTTCTCCTCCCTAGCAGACACTGCTGCTGGGCAAGGAAAGGTCTGATGTTGGTTTTGTACTAGTTTTGGCTTTTTGGTTACTGTTTTCAGTGGGATCAAGCTGGAGCAGACCCTCCCTGTCAAATGCATCCTGCTGGGCCAGGGCTGTCAATAGAACGGTTTGGGTTGGGAGGGACCCTAAAGATGATCCAGTTCCACCCCCTGCCATGGGCAGGGACACCTTCCACTATCCCAGGTTGCTCCAAGCCCCATCCACACCATGGCTAAGGCATGCTTGTGGTGGAGTCTGGTGGATGAACCTCACCTTTGGCTTCATCACCTTTACAAGGTGCTGGGTGTTAAATCCTCTATGGGATTAGGGGTCTGTGCAAGCCCTGTGGCTTTGAGCGGGTTTTGCAAGAGCCCAGAGGAAGACCAGAAAGACTCTGGAAGGCTGGAGTTCATCCAGAAAAAAATAAACCAGAAATACTGGGCCTTCAGGCTCAATGGTCTGTTCCTCAAAAGACAATTTTGGAAGGGATCACTGTGCTTTTGTTCTTCCATTAGGCAACCAAGGAGAGAGCATTGTTTTCCTCCCCTCATCCGTTCCCCTTTTAGGGAAAGAAGGAGGACTTGGCCACTGTGAGCCAAGCATCTCAGGGGACCTCCCAAAACAAAGGGCTGTGTGGAGGAGTCATCGTGTCCCCGTCATCCTCTTCCCTGCCTTCACCCTGCACTTGGCACGGCCGTACCCGCCCGGGGCTGTCGTGCTGCGCGTCACTGCCAGCCGGCAGGGAGCTCCGAGGGGTGTTCCTCGCCCTCCTCCCTGGAAACACAGATAACTCCTCTTATCTCCAGGTTTATCACTTCCTGCAGACTTGGCAAGGCAGCCCTGGGGTTGGTCTTGTGCCAGGAAGGTGTGTGTGAGCTCCGGGATGGTGTTGGCGGTGTAACGTGTCCAGGTGTGGTGTCTTGGATAACTCAGCGCTCCCGAGGAATGTCATTGAGGTGTTTCTGGTTGTGCATTGAAGCTCCGTGGGCACATCCATCCCGGCGTGATTCTCCTCCTGTGTGCTGAAGGCATCCATCCTGGGTCTGTGGAGAATGCCTATGGGTGGGAGAGCATCTCCTCAGCCATGGTCTGCGTGAGCCTTGAGTTAGTTCCCCATACAGGACAATGAGGCTGGCACACGGAGTTGGAATGTTTTTGGTTTTGTTTTTTTTTTTAATTGTAGGTTGTGTAGGGTTTTTTTGGTAAATACTGGACTAAGACCAACCTATCTTGTTTTGGCCAGGCTCCAAGGCTGACCCTGCTGAGAGCTCCTGAGATACTGAACTCTATGAGCGGAGACCACTTGACTGCACTCAGCACCTTTCAGGACCAGGCCCTAGGTAATTATTCTGATTCTCTGCCTGGATGATGGGTGAAATTTGATGTTCTGGGTTATGCAGACTGTCTGAAATGACATTTCTAGTTGTTCATCCCATGAATATGTGGATTTTTTTTTTTTTTTTGCTACTGAAGGTTGTCATTCTACATTAGTGTCTTCACACTACAATAACACCACTGATCCCTCAGAAATAAAAGAGCATATCTCCTTTGCTTCCAGAGGAGGAGTCAGAGTGGTTTGGGTTGGAAGGGAATTTAAAGGCCATCTAGTCTTACCCTCCTGCCATGGGCAGGGACACCTTCCACTAGACCAGGTTTCTCCAAGTCCCATCCAACCTAACTTGAATGTTTCCAGGGATGGGGTATCCACCATGTCTCTGGGAAACCAGAACTGCTGGATCACCATTCTGGTAATGGTCCCCAGCTCTTCTGCTTGGGAAGTTCTCCTGAAGTTAACTCACGGAAAGCTGGCAGAGCAAAGAAACAAGCACAACAAAAAGTTTTCACTCCCATCAGAAGCAATCAAAGGCTTGCAATAGCAATATTCATTGGCAAGGATACTTGTTCAGGTCAGACTTCTAAGAAGTGCTCAAAACCTGCAGGTTCAGGAGTCTGCTTTTAAAAATAAATCCAGCATCTGGATTTGTTTCTGCAGAAAAATAAGTTGTGAAAGTCTTACTTATCTTGGTTTACAATAGCTGCGTTCTCTCCTCCAAAGCTACCATCAGTGTTGTGCCTCTGAGAAACTTTCAGTCTTTGCTCCAAGGATAGATGGAAATCAAGGAGCCTAGGACCAAACACTGTCCTGCTCTGCATCCCCATGGAGGTGCAGTGTCAGCCTGGTGCTTTCCCTGAGGCGCACGGGCAGGATTTGGCCCAAGATGCACTTTTTCTATCCCAGCAAGACCCACTCAAACTCAGAGCATGAGCTCGAGAGGCAATGATCTCAGGGGTGAGTTTTAAGAAGAGTAAGGAGGAAGCCAGCAGGATACTGTGGAGGTTACTCTGCAGCACTAAGGATGAAGGATTTCCTGTAGGGTTGGCTTCCTGAGCACGTGGATATTCCATACGAAATTCTCTATGCCAATAAAAGTATCAGTCAACAGAGGGTTGATTTGAGTGATAATTTTTAACCCCATCTACTGAGTTCCCCCCCCCTCCCCGCCCCAGTTTAATAAAAACCAGCTTTGCACTGATTTCAGCAGAGGTTAAAGCCCAGCTCCCAAGATCAGGATGGCATGAGGGCAGATGATGTGTCTCTGGCTGCTCTCCCAGAGCATCCTCTCTCCATGTCAGAACAGAGGGCTTTTCTCCATCCCTTGCAGCTCTGTATGGTGACATTTCAGGATCCAGGCCTGAGGACTTTGACTGGGTTGTTTCCTGTTTTGATAATCTCCATTACAAATACGCTATACACAGCATTGTGCAGGGAATTAAAACATACCACAACCCGTATCCTTCTCTTGAATATTGTGGTGGGAGTCAAGCTCAGGTTTCCAGTGGGGAGGGAGAGGACATGGATGGTGAGACAGGCTCAGAAAGTGAAGGAGAGGAAAATGAAGAACGAGAAACAAGAAATATGTTCACCCTCGGGGCTGCAGTGTGATATTCCTCCCCATCCACTCAGAATTTGTAGGGCTGGGGTGCTTCCTCGATGCTGAAACTCATATGCTTTGTGTTTAAACTGCTGCTGTCAAAGCTTGGAGAGTAACTAAAACAAAAAGGCCGCAGGTCAAGTGGATGTTTTCCAATTGACCGGAGCGCAGTATAAATCCTGGGGAAGGAAATAACCCAACAAACATCCACCAGTCCTGTGTCTGCATCCCCTGTTCCCTTGCTGGCTGCTGGTGGCAGGTCCTACAAGGATGTGCAATCCCGTGGCAGAGCCAGGCAGGCTCAGCATCCTGAAACATTCCTCAGGCAGCATCCCCTCCCCAGTATATATATATATGGTGCAAATTTTTTGGTGCAAATTTCACAGTATCAGATCCAGGTTTGATCTAGGTCAGCGATTAGGAGGATCGAGAGGTTGCTTCAGGTGAGTGTGGTAGGAGAGAAAACACCTGCCTGTTGAGGGCCTTGGGCTCGGAGCTCATCCTGAACCCCTGCAACGTATCTCCAGCTGAAGGCTGGTATTTGCAGACTCAGGGGATTTGGGAAGGTGGCTCTGCCGGGGAACATCAAAGCAAACGTGTCTCTGCCACCGGTTTGTGTCATCCCTCTCACAGTCCCCCCCGAGGTTTTGGTGTGGCCAAACGCTCTTCGACGTGTTGTAACCTGAAGATAGGGATAGATAGAGGCAAAGTGTTCTGGGAGCTTTGCCAAGCCAAAGGCACTGGGTTATTGAGAGATCCGTATCTCGATAAAGGATTTATGCTCTGTAACAACTCCTAAGAGAAAAATATGGTGTTTGCAGGGGCAGATTGGGATAGTCCTAAGAAACTGAGCTCTTCTTTTTGAATTGCATTGCTTTTATTATTATTATTTTAATAATAATCATATTTCCACAGTGAAGCCATATATGAGAATATTATTTGTGTAGGAACTGGAAATGAACCTGAAATGATCAGCGTATTTTTTAAAGGCACTTTACAAGTCACTTGGCATTGGAGAAGGTACAACTATCCATCAAAGCAAGGCTTGGGGATAAAATAATTAGAAATCACACAACCATAGCAAAGGAAGATTAGTGCTAAAATTAGAAGCCATAAAGTTGTTTTTAGATTAGGCTGGAATCCGGGCAGGCTGCTTTATTGTACCATGTTACTTTAAAAAATGCAAGGTGAGAAGTGTGAATTGTCTGCATTTGGTTGTGTCACAATGGAAACACTGTTGTGAATGTTAGGTGGGATGATCTATGAGATGATTTTCAGGGAAATCCTTAGGGGATGGAAGTACAATCCCTTGTGAAAGGCGACCCGCTGCTAAAGGAGCTGCTTTTGGTGCTGAGCTCTTCTCCCAAAGGATATCCCATAAAGTTGGTTTGGTCCTGGTTTTGTTTCCGCATTCTAGTGGCTGGACACCCATGCTGCATCCAGAAAAAGGTGGTGGAATGCCTGGATGAGGAAGGGTCTACACCTTGGTCACAGGTGTGAGTTGGGGCTTCTGTGGTCCCCAGACCTGAGCTGGGTCCTTGGAGCCAGGTAGCACCATCAGCTGGGCATAGCCCATGGAGCTTCATCACTTCATTTGTCTGTTGGAACTGCTTATTTGTGGACAGAAATGAATCCTCTATCAGAGAGAAACATAAAAATGATCAGCGGACAGGCTGGGAGAGCTGGGGCTGTTCAGCTGTCTCAGAAGAGAAGGCCCTGGGGAGACTTTAGAGCCCCTTTCAGTGCTTTAAGGGCCTCCAAGAGAGCTAGAGAGGGACTTTGGAGCAATAGAACACAAGGAAATGGTTTTACACCAAGAGGGGAGATTCGGAAAAGGCAGAAGTAACAAATTTTTAGTGATGAGACACTGGCACAGGTTGCCCAGAGAGGTGTATGTTCCACCTATAAATGCCTTCAGAAAAAAGTGTCTTGATACTAAGAGGCCTTCTGATGAAGCTGGAAAGGCATAACATGAGCAAAGATTAGAGGACAGGGTCAGGAGCATTCAGGTGTTTTCACCGTGGAGGATGCCAAGTAGAGGTCTCTGTCACCCACAGAAAAGTGACTTCTTCAGAGCTGGTGCCTTTCAATGGGGAGTGGGGGATGCCTGAGGGAGAAACCCAAACTTTGTGGGATGTGCTGCCTGAATGTGGACACAGTGAGGTGGAGCCCTTCACCTGGTCCCACCAGAGGTACCAAAGGAAAGGGTCTCAGGTTCCCTAGTGGCCAGGAGGCACCGGCCCCGCTGCGACCACCCACAGCATCTTGTTGGCACATGCATTTCCCGGTGCCTGCAGGGGGAAAGTGGAGTTGAGCAGACTGCCTGCTCCCCCCAGAACGCTCCCCGCTGTGCCTCCAGCTCAGTGAAAGCAGGACAACTCCTCGCCGACTCTTTGTAGCCCGAGAACAGAGCCTTGGAAAAGTCCGGCAGCGGGAACTTTACTAATTCCAACTAATGACTCCGAAATACTGACTGAGGGGAACAATTGCACATCATCAAAAGGCGCAGACAAAAGAAATGCACTGTATTGTAATAGCAAACGGAGCTGAATTTGGTCTGATGGAGCACCTTTCGTATTCCAAGCATTTCAAAGCCCTTTGCAGAGTAATGAGCTGCATGCTGACAGCAGGCCCCGTGGACCGGGTTTTATGTGCCCAACAATAGCTGGCACAGTTGTTGGCAGAGGACCTGCTCCTGGTGGGAGAGGGGATGGTGGCAGGGATGCTGGGGTTATCCTGCGCTTTTCTGATTTTTTTTCCTGAGTGCTGTTGGATCTCTAGCTGGCGTTTGGATGGGCACTGGACGTGATAGGGCAAGACTTGTTGGTCTTTCAGTATTTAAAGGAAGGTTAGAAGAAAGATATAGACAGACTTTTTTAGTAGGGTCTGTAGTGATAGGACAAGGGGTGACGGTTTTAAATTAAAAGCGGAGAGATTCAACCTAGATGCGATGAAGAAATTCTTTATGGTAAGGGTGGTGAGGCACTGGCATGGAGAAGCTGTGGCTACCTAATCCCTGGAAGTGTCCAAGGCCAGGTTGGATGGGGCTTGGAGCAACCTGAGTTGGTGGAAGGTGTCCCTGTCCACAGCAGGGCCTTGGAACCAGATGATCTTTAGTCCCTTCCAACACAAACCATTTTAGGATTGTGTTAAACAGGGGTGGACAAGCGTGCTCTGACACAGATGAGAATCCCTTGGCACAGCTGAGAGTAGACCTCAGTCTTCCAGGTCACCATCTGGTCCTCTAATCTTGCGGTCCCCGTGACAGTTTCATGAAGTCCCACATACAACTTCAGCTCTTTAATTTTAGCTAAGCCAGAATAGCATTGGTGCAGCTGTGGGAACAGATATCTTAGTCCTGAAACTATTTCTGTGGCAGGGAAGCTTCTTGTCCCTTGTGAGGAGAGGAAAAGGTTAATTGCGTTTTTTGTTTTTTTTTTTTACTTTTTTCTTTTCTTTTTTTTTCCAAAGAGGAAATAAATGTACCTACCCCACCCTAAGCGGACAGCACAAATCTGTCAGCCNNNNAAGGGGCTGGGGGCATGGGTGGGGGGCCTTGGCTGCCTGCCCAGAGCTGCAGGCAGAGAGGGGGATGCTGTACTGGGCTGTATTTCAGGAGACCAGGCTCTAGTGCTGTTTGCAGAGCCACAGAAGCACAGAATGGTTTGGAAGGAACCAATGGTTAGAAGGGACCATCCAGCCCCACCCCTTGTCATGGGCAAGGACACCTTCCACTACACCAGGTTGCTCCAAGCCCCGTCCAACCTGGCCTTGAACACTTCCAGGGATCCAGGGGCAGCCACAGCTTCTCTGGACAACCTGTGCCAGGGCCTCACCCGCCCAGGAGTTCCTTCCCAATATCCCACCTAGCCCTACCCTGACTCTGGCAGTGGGAAACCATTCCCTGCTGTCCTGTCTCTCCATCCCTTGTCCCAGGTCCCTCTCCACCTGTCCTGGAGCCCCTTTAGGCCTTGGAAGGGGCTCTTAGGTCTTCTTAGAGCCATGGGACTTGTCATGAGTTAATCTTATCCAGGTTTGGAATAAAAGATCTGTAGAAAAGCCTGGTTTGGAGTTAAAAAATGAGCTCAGGGGTGAGGAAGGAGACCTCAGACCTTGTCCCCTGTGAGCCAGGTCCTTCACTGCACCTGCTAACCAAGATAACTGGATTCCAGTAGCCTTCTGGCTTTGCTGGAGGAATACACTGGCTTGGTGTTGGGTTTGCTGCATCACCCTCATCCCAGCAGGTAAAGGAGGATGGGAAGCTGGCTGAGATGCTCTGGAAGCCTGGATCCTCCTTGCTCCATCTGTGTTTCCGTGCTGCCTGTGCTCTAACTGGGCCGGGCTGATGGCATGGCAAGACATCCTCTTGCAGACAGCAGTCTTGCATGCTGTCATCCCACAGCGGGAATTTGATGGTCTGCAGATGGATTTGCTTCCTGTTTCCCTTCCCTTTTGAGGCTGGCCAGTGCTACTTTCCAAGCAGGAATCTCTCAGTGGCTGGCTGAGCATCTGCTTTGGCAGATACAGGCTCTCCATGATGACCCAACCTCATGCAGCTTATTTTGGTTCCACTTTTGAACCAATGCTCAAAGGAATTTATAAAGAGCTAACAGTTTAAGTTTCTTTGGGAGCTGATTGCAATAAAAATACACAGAGCCTATCCAAATTGTTCTTGTTTTGCTTTTATATCAGCAGTGGCTGGTGTGAATAACCTGTACTCAACTTCTGAGCATAGTAGGAGGCAAGTCATCTCTGGAGGCTGAGGGGAGATTGTGCTCAGAGGAGGTGAAGGTGGAGCTGATGTTGGCCCTGGTATTGTGTTTGGGGTGGATTTACATCCTTACACTTAGCCACATGGATGCTTTGCCTGTGGTTCTTGTTTCAGTTGAATGTTGTGGTAGAGACAGGAGGGAAGAGATTTAGAAGGCAAGTATTGGATCTGTAATCCCAAGCCAGCACTGTTTGGTCTAGGAGAGCATCAGTGGAGTCTCAGTGGTGTTTTCCAGAGTGGGGGGCAGACATGCTGAGCCTGGGAAGATGCTGTGCCCCCACTGCCCTCAGGCAGAGAGGGCTCTTACTGTCCTCTCCAGCACAGCTCCAAGGCAAGGGGCTCATCTGGGTTTTGCCAAGTAGTTTTCCTTGCCTCCTGTCTGGGATTCACCGTGTGTCTGAGCTTTTAACAGCACTTCATTCTCCCTCCCTGCATCCCATGCCCCTGTCCCAGATGTATTTGTTTAAGTGGCTTTAATTAACTTACATTTTCCTGTGCGTGACAGCTCCTTGAGGCTTTGGTAGCTGTTTTCTGTCCTTCCACAGTTGTCACTGACATGTAGCACTTTCCCTGCAGACCAGCCTTCAAGCCTACCTTGTTTTTTTCCCTGGTCTGAGGGATTATTTTAACATACTGAAGGAAATGGTTTCTGTGTGAGCGTAGTTACACACACTCACTTGATTATTAGCTGTGATTTTCCCCGATCCCTGCTGATATCCACAGGGATTTTGAGTGAGGAAGCCAGAGGGGCGTAGGATGATGTTTTAGGTCAGATAGATTTATCTTCACGAGTGACAAGACTGATAACTCTGGAGTGGCCTGGCTACAGGTGTTATCATTTGGGTGTCTCCTCAAGAGTGAAGGTTAATGTCTTGCCACTACTGATCCATCACGGTGTTATCTGCAGGATTTATAGGTCTTCTTGTGCCTTTCCAGCAGCAGTGGGTTCAGTTTTCCATAGTTCAGAGCTATGCATCTGCCCCCCTGGTTGCAGCAGCCATAACCATCAGCAAGCCCTTGCTGTCATGGGTCTGTTTGCTTTTAAACTCAAAGTTAGAGATAATTTCTGCTTGTTATTGTACAGTTTTGTGCTTTCCCAGTGGTGGAATTTGGGATGGATGGGGACAAGCCCCGTGGTTGAGTCCTCTCCCAAGGGAAGGTGTCGTAGATTGATTTGGGTTGGAAGAGAACTCAAAGCTCACCTCATTCCATCCCACTGCCATGGGAAGGGTCACCTTCCAGTAGACCAGATTGTTCAAAAGCATCAAGCAGATGAAGGCAAGACAAGCCTTGATTCTGCCTTCCTGAGGATCACCCAAGAAATGTGATCAGGAGGATGGAAAGGAGCAAGGAGGGACTC
>VYXB01002030.1:110426-124779 GCA_013397135.1 Pachyramphus minor | reverse complement strand
TTTATTTTATTTTATTTTATTTTATTTTATTTTATTTTATTTTATTTTTTCCCCATTCTGTGTCTCTGGGCCATGTGCAGAAGGCAGCCCATGGCATATTCTCCTCTCTGCTTGACTTCAGTTCTCTTCTTTTTGGCATCAGCACCCATTAAAACTGCATCACTCTGCTGAGTAGGGCTCTGTGGAGCAGGACACATTTGAGCTTCAGTTTGTGGCTGACTCTGAGGTGGTTGTAGGTGGCTGCAGACACACTTAGCATGATGTGCAGGGACTGACATGTGACCTAACACCTTTTGTTCTAGCAATTACATCTCTCAGGATGTTAATTTTAGAAATAGAATTGAGCTGGTAGAAGCCATGAGTAGTAGATGAAACCCTGATGTTCCCTTTGGTGGAGAGAGGGCTGAGCCAGTGTTAAAAGGGCAAAAAACAAACCAACACAAAACAAAACAAAGCAGAAAAAGATCTCCGGAAGATTTTTCCTGACAAGAAGGTTGTGTTTTGGAAAGGCTCCTGATGAATTATTTCCATGTGAACAAAGCCCCAGAGGTGGAATCCTGACCCACGAATCCACCAAGCTCCCACCTCCGGGATGGACTCTGGGTGTTGTGATTCAGGACAAGTTTGTCTTCCCTCTAATGCAACATGAAGGTCAGGGGGATGCTTGGAGAGTTGAGGGATCCAGGTGGGACATTTTAGGTCTTCATAAGCTGGTTGCAGGACACACAGAGAACTGTGTTACAGCAAACCACATACAAAGGACTTCCCTGAATTCTTGATCCCAGATTTCCTAGGTACTTCCTCCTCACAGCCAGTCAAGGTGTTTACACCAGTCTCTGTCTCTGGTGATCTTAGGAGGCCACTGCAAAAGGTGGTTTGTTACTGGAGGAAAGGGACAGGGGCAGGTCCTTGGGTGAGCAGGAGGGACCGACCACTGAGCATGTGCTGTGGCTGAGGGGTGGTGGTGCCCATGCCATGAATCTCTCTTACTTTTTCGGGGGCATTTTGCACTTGTGTTTTTTTGCCTCAGCATTTCTGTGGTGCTGGGCTGGCCGTGTCTTGCAGTGCTCTGGAGAGATTCTGCTAATGGGATCTGACCTGATGGCTTTGCATGTTTTAAGTAAATTAAACACAGCTGCTAGGAAAATCCAGTAACCTTAACAGCACCACGGCTCCGTTGTCTGCATTGTAATTACAGAGGCAACCGCTGGGAAGTTCTACTTTCTGGTTTATTTTTAAATAACTTCTGAGCCACCCTTTGATCAGCTACTTCATCCCCAAGTCCTGCCTGTCCTCTTCCAAGGTTTAACCCTTGCTGCTTCTTCAAGCATCCATCTCATTGCAGTTTCAATCAGTCACAAAGTCCAGTGGCTGATTGCAAAAAATGACTTTCCTCCCCAAATGTATCGTGTGATTTTGAGCTGGCGGTGGATCTGGGTAGAGTTTTAAGCCAGAGCTTGCAGGGTGAGTGCAGTCTGCAGGCACTGAGTGGTGTTTTATGGCTCCTGGGGAAGGGCATCTTGAAATATGCATATTTTTATTCTGCTTTAGCCAAAGCCCTTTGTACCTATTCAGAGAAATGGGCTTTCTGTCACAGTGACAACACTTCGATGGGAAGCAAAAGGACTTAGATTTATGTAGGAAGCAAATTTAGGAGACTAATTAGTTTTCCCTTGTCAACCCATGAGTGGAACACATGCCTGCAAGAGCAAATGATCAGCTTGTGGCACGGGCATAGCTGCATTCTCCTTCCCTTTATTAAAAGCTCACACCCTCTTCTCTGTAAGAGCTGCATATCTCTAAATTTCTAGAGGAAACCCAGGACTGGGGAAATGACTTGGGGTTTTGGATCAGAGTCTGCAAAAAGGCTGAAAAAACAACTGTATTTCAAGCATGTCCCAGTGCAAGGAGGTTGGCTCAGCATCACAGGATGCTGGTCCCACCTCGGAGGCAGCGTGTTTAGGGCACTGGAGCTGCTGCATCCAAGGTTGTGTTGTATTTGATTATAGAATCATAGAATGGTTTGGGTTGAAAGGGACCTTGAAGGCCATATAGTTCAGCCTCCTTGCTATGGGCAGGGACACCTTCCACTGGCCTTAAAGACTTCCAGGGTTGCCCAGCTTGTCCAGGCAACCTGTGCCAGTGCTTTACCACCACCATTATAAATCGTGGTTCTGGCTACCCTTCATCCTGCTGGATGAGCTGTCTCACAGAGATCTGAGGGTGCCTCCAACAGAGGCATTTGCCAGCTTGTTTTCCAGCCTGACTTCTTTTCTTTTGAACTGGGCTGCTGAGGACAGGCAGATCTCAGCTGTGGTGCCCTGGTCTGCTCTCCCATCTGCTGTCAGCAGCACGTCGTTGTGCATTTGATTTGGGTGAAAAAACGTGATTGAGGTTGTAAAGTTTATGAGATTCTGCATTTTATGGTAAATTTTAAATTGACACTGCCATCGGGAGCATTAGAGTTTGTAAAGGAAAGTTGGTGGGATGTGTTGCAGAACACAAGGTGGTAATTTCCTCTCTTATATTGATGCTATCAACAGCAAAGAATGAAGCAGCTGCTTCTTGGAGGATTGGATTTTTAATGCATTCATTTAACGTAATTTATAGAGCATTATTTATTGTGTGGGGGTTTCCCCCCTTTACTGGCTTCCTTTCTCCATTGCTAGAAGAGTGCAGCACTGTTTTACCTACCAATTCTCACCTGTAGATTTCAATGCCTTTCCAACCACAGCTAACAATATTGTTTCCATTATCACACAGAAAGGGTAAAAGTGAGCACTGGAGATTGGAAAGGATGTCAACCCAAAGATGTAGCCAGGCCACTCCTCTTTCTGAGCATGATCCACACACTCAGTTCTTCCCAGGTCGGGAGGGGTGATCTGTCTCAGGGCGTTTTTTGATGGAAAAAACAGTCCCTGGAAGCAAAAAACATCATCCCAATCATCCCAAACCCTCTCCTAGGCAATGAAACGTCCATGTGTGTCGAAGTGTGATAGAAATGCCTTTTCAAAGTACATCTGCCAGGTGGGATTTTCTGCAGGGATAGGGGTGACTTGGTTCCTGTGATTCCAGTGGGTATCTCCAGGGCACTGCCCTGTTGGAGGCTTTCAGTTAAGCTCAGGCTGTGAAGTTGCTCTGTTAATTGACAGAAGTGGGGTTTTCAGATGAGTGCAGTGTTTTCTGGTGAGGTGGGATTCATGTGTCTGCATTTCAGTACGTGGATGGTACCACCTCTTCCCTCGCTGCCTGGGCAGCAGGTGAGCAGTAAGGACAATTTCATGGTGTGGTTTCCCTTTCCTAAGGTAGATATATAACTGAGATCAGCTGGATCTTGCTGGGGCTTCTGTCCTTTGCTGATGGACTCTAGATAACTAGCCCAGCCTAGCTAACTTGCGTTTTTCTCAGGTGTGTGAGGGGTATGTGACCCTGAGTGTCTCTCTCTCACAACACATTTCAATAATGGCTGGAAGGAGAATTATCCCCAAACCGTGGTGTATCTTGGTGTTTTCCACACCTGGTGCTCTGGTGTCCCACCATGGACAGGCTCTGTGGTTGCACTGCAGATCCTGCTGCACCATGGTCAGACGTCACCTTATCTCCCTCCACACACCTCCAAAAGGAATGGGGCCACTCTGCTCTCCCCACTGATTGGTGAGTGTCACTAAAGGGAACTGTAGCTTCATTTTTCCAATGGCAAAGGGGCCAGTCTGTCATTCCACTGCTGTTGGAACACCTCAGATGCTCAAGCTGGGTTAGGAAGGCAGCACCTCATTGTTTTGTCCTGATTTTCACTGAAGACAGGGTTCACCCTCATTTCTGTTTGAAAATACCACGGTGTTTACCTGCAGCTCCAGATTTTGCCTGCTGTTATTAAGGCTGTAGAAAGTAATTCTGGCATCTTTCTGGTCTACTAATGCATCTGGTGAGGTGAAAGACTCTTGAGAGCACATGAAGGAAATGGTAAGAATCCTCTGTGAGGAGTTTGGGGGTTACCTGGGCATGAGGGGAGATATGAGGTGAGCTCTTCCCCAGGCTTAGGCTTGTTTGTTAAAACTGAATCACAGCAAAGGGTTTTTTTGTGGTATTAGGTTTTCAGATATGCCAAGAAGATGTAAAGACAACTGAAGGTTGAAAAAGTCCTGGACATTTTAAAGTAATATTTGTTGGGGATTTATTGAAGATGCTGTAACACAGCCTGTAGCAGCATCTGCTTCCCAGATTAACAGAGGGTTTGCAAACAGCACTTTGGAAGCAACCTCCAAGATTGTTGGAAAACTGGAGAGCAGACTTGGTGAATGATTCATGACATGGGTTTGCATATCAGTTGTTCCTTTTCCTTTCTTTGTCAAATTTATTTATTTCAGTGCTATTATGCAGGAGGCACACAAACACTGGAACCATCCTGGAAGTGTTGATGTGCCAGGATTGTGCTGCTCATCACAGCAGGGGCCTGAGAGTGCAGAGCTGGAGGGCATCCTCATCCAATGCAAATGGGTTTTATTTTGGAGCTGTTGAAACTTGGACCAGGAGCTGGAGGTGGGCTGCAGTGGGAGATAAAAATATTAACTCGGTGCTAATCTCCTGTTAGAGTCGGTGGATGTTTGATCAGTGGAGTCTGGAGGGTGTTTCACACCCCAAAATAGATACTGATGTTGGAGTAACTAAATGGCTCATGAAACACCCCAGATCATGCCTACTGCATCCCCATGGACTGCAGTAAGAGCTGGGACAGCCACCACACGTGTAGGTCACCATTCAGCTGCTGAACACAGGTGTCTGCTTTTACCTTAAGACACAGTGCTTAGTCTCCATATGTGAATCACGAGGTCCAGGGTCATATCTGGAAGTGCCATGCATGGGTCTTGGATAGCTTAGGAAATCCAACATGCCAGCTAAATGCAGGATTTGCATGTGGGCACCCCAACTGAGATGCTTTGATCTGGAGCTGAATCCTACCCAGCACGCCAGGGTCTGGTACGTGTTTATCAGGCTGTCCCTGAGGATCACCCCTTGGCATGGACCCAGGGAAGGGCATGCCTGTGGTCCATGCTGCTGGCTGTCAGTCCAGGGCTCTCCCATGCTTCAGGTGAGCTAAATCCCAGTTCCTGGCTGGTCCGGGCTAGAGCATGGATGGAATCCTTGGGAGTCCACTGGGAGTGTGTGAGCACTTGTTCTGTTGAGGGCAGGGGTGTTCCCAGTGTGGACACCTTGGAGAGAGTTCTGGGGCTCCTCAGCATGGGAAGGACATGGAGCTACTGGAGAGAGTCCAGAGGAGGCCATGGAGATGCTCCCAGGGCTGGAGCCCCTCTGCTCTGGAGCCAGGCTGGGAGAGCTGGGGGGGTTCACCTGGAGAAGAGAAGCTGCAGGGAGACCTGAGAGCCCCTTTCAGTGCCTAAAGGGGGCAAACTTTTTAGCAGAATCTGTTGCAATAGGACAAGGGGTGATGGTTTTAAACTGATCAATTAGATTACCTGCTAGGAAGAAGTTTTTTGCAGTGAGTGTGGTAAAACATTGGCACAGGTTTCCCAGAGAAGCTGTGGATGCCCCAGTCCTGGACACATTCAAGGTCAGGATGAACAGGGTTCTGAGCAACCTGATCTAGTTGAAGGTGTCCCTTCTCATGGCAGGGGAGCTGGACTGGGTGGTCTTTAAAGGTCCCTTCCAACCCAGACTGTTCTGTGATTCTGTGATAAAGTCTGTTTCTTCACGTGGGGTTGATTTCAAGAGCAGGACAAGCATGGCCTATCACCAGTTTGTTTGGAAACTGTCTTTTCCAGCTCTGCAGCCCACCCTGGCTGGGGATTGGAGAGGTTGGTTTTCTAAAGACAGGCAGAAGCTCCACTTCCAGAGACACGTGGTGAGAGGAACAGACCCGAGTGAGCTGATGTGGCATGTTAGTGATGTATTCAGGGAGGGTAATTAGAAACTTCAATGTCTTATCCAGGAGGGTGTGTTCGATTCATCCACAAACCACCCCAAGAAGCTAAAAGGGGCCTTGTGGCTGAGGGGGAAGCCACAGGCAAGCCTGGTTGGTCTACAGCTTTTCGTTGCACGTGTGTTCTGGGAATGGGAGAATGAAGCCTGGGCTGCTCTCAGCAATACCCATCCTATTTTGGAAACTGCTACAAGGGCACCGGGACATCCTCCTCAGCTCCCTGTTCACTGGCTCAGAGGGTGGACCATGACTGTGGTTGTTCACAGCCTCTGTTCTTCATGGCAATGGGTTAATGAAACTGTGAATGAGATGCAGCCTTTTCTTAGTCCAGAAACTCCCATTTATTGCCCCCTGAGGATTCTCCTGAACCTCAAACAGTGATTTGTTTTCTTTTAGGTGAAATCATAGAATCGTTTAGGTTGGAAAACACCTTTAAGATCATCAAGCCCAGCTGTTCCTCCAGCATGACCAGGGCCACCACTAACCTGTATCCTCAGGTAGCACATCTACATAGCTTTTGAATCTCCCCAGGGATGGGGACTCTACCACTGCCCTGGGCAGCCTGTGTAGGGCTTGACAACTCTTTCTGTGAAGAAATTTCTCCTCATATCCAATCTAAATGTGTCCTGGTGCAACTTGAGGCTGCTTCCTCTGTGCTTATCACTTGTGAGAAGACACCAACCCCCACCTGTCCACAGCAAGGTGTTGCTTTGCAAGCTGTTGTGTCCCTGAGTTGCCCTTGCCCTGCGGAGCAGCTGCAGTGAAGGACCTGTAGAGAGAAGGAGAATTTATCTAGAAGTTAAAGCTGAAGCCCAGGACTGCTGCTGGGAAACACAGTGCCAGCCCCTGCCCTGATGCCGGGAGGGGGTTGTGCATCAGCCTTAGCAGAGCTGATGAGCTCTGGAAGGAAGCCAGGGCATTGCAGGAATTTTGCAGCGTTCCCCAGGAGTCTTGTCTTAAACAAAGATGATGGTGCTGACCCACGTGGGCATGCTGACAGTGGCCTGCACTAAGCTCTTTGCCCCCTTGCTGATCACTTGTGGCTGCTGAGTGGCAAACGAGCCATTAGTCTTCAGCAGTGGCAGTTCCTTGTCAGCTAATGATCTGAGCAGGGCTGGGGCTAAGGAAGGAGGTCGTGCTGGAGTGCACAAGGTCAGAGCAGCTGGATGCTCTTGAAAGCAGATGGACTCATTAGCTGCAGGGAAATCCCCTTCCTGGGGCTGATCGTGGCCCTGGTGCTGGTCTGCAGCCACTCTGTGCTCCACCTGTGCTCCATGCATTGCCTACTGCCTAAATGTCCTCAGACTGGTGCTCGCAGAAGCATGAGAAGGAAAATTAGAGGCCACCACAAAGGTTATCCTTCATGGCTTTCCCCCTTTCCTTGGATGTGCTTGCACAGCAATTATCTTACTAGTTCAATAGACTGGTTAGGGTGTTCAGAGCCCCTTGGGTCCTCCATCCTGGGACAGTCATCCAGGTGTCAGCCTCGCTTGAAAAATGTTGTTGGCACCTTCCCGTGAAAATAATGAGAGTGAGAACCCCACAAAGGTTGATTCAAGGTCAGTGGCTCCATCTAAAAGTAATGAGTGGGTGAGAGAGGGATCCTGGTTGCTTCCCTGTGTCATAAGTAATGGGAAATAGTACTGGTGGACCCTGCCCTGGTAAGCCCATTGCAAGGGCTGCCTGGAGAAGGAAGGAAATTGAGAGACTAGACATGAGTGGCTGTTTCCTTGCTTTGCACACCACTAAGCCTTGGCATAGCGATCCCCTTTCCCTTGCAGCTTCCATGTGTTGATGGCAACCCCTTGACCCTGGCCAAAACTCAGCTGCAAAGCCAGGTTTAAGGACAAGGTGTGAGCTGGTGGTGCCATTTCAGGGATAATACCCCAGATTGTCACTTCTTTGGCACGCAAATGCTGCATCTCCATCTGATGAGCAATTTCCAGCTCTGTACTCCCATATCATATGTGCCATGGTGGTCCTCCTCTCTGCCCTTACCCAGGAGAAGACCTGGGCCACCCCCACAAGCTGTATTAGGGGGGGCTCAGGACCCCATTAATATGATGACTGCCTGCTGGTGGGGGTCTCAGTCCTTGAGGTTGTGCTGAAATGGAGTCAGGTCCCCAAAAGCACCCTCCTGCTGATCTCCTTTATCAACCCTGAGTCCTGCCCACCTCCAGGCAAGCTGCTGAGCCACCTTATCCCTCAGCAACCACCCTGCAGGTAGCCTGTGTTATCAGCCATCGGTGTGTTTTGTCATCTCCTCTGGCACGTGCTGGTGACAGTGGCACTCACCTAACACCTCCCACATGGAGGTGTCAACTTCCTCTTTGGAAGTGCCAGCCTGCTCAGAGACCCTGCCTCCATCATTTCCAAGTGCAAGTGGTGGCCAGGAGCTTCTGCAGGACTCCATTTCTCCAAAGTTTTTCCCAAGCTGAGAGGGACAGGAGACTTCTATGGGTGGAGCTGGGGGGGGGGGCACTGGACATACACCTTCCCCCTCTGCACCCCAGCACTTGTGGGATATGGGCTTATTGCAGGTACCACTGAGGTACCACTGCTAACAGAGCTGCAGTTGTAGAAAGCCCCAGGAAGCTGATAATCCCACAGGGACCAAAGCATAATGTTTAGCTTGGGGGGTGGGATGGGCGAAGCAGCCAAAGCTGCTTGGATGTGATCCGTTTCCGGAGTGTTCCATCTCCCAGCTGTCACGGGAGATGTGATACAGTGGGAGGACGGGGTGGGTTTGCACCTCCATGGCACGGTGTTGCTAGGTGATCTTGTGATACAGGGGAGGGTGATGAGCAGGCGAACTGACCGTGGAAACACATGTGGTAGGAGAGCAGGGGCAGGCCTGCCTCAGTGTTTCCTCACTGTGCCAGCACAAGGTGTGTCCAGAGCTGGCCTTTCTTAACCAGACACTCAGTCCTGGATCTGACGAAGGTTTTTGTTTTGTTTTTTTCTCTCTCTGTTGTTCCTTAGGAAATGGTCAGAGGAGCGAAGGGAGCGTCACCAATTTGAAACAAAACCAAGGGTCCTGGTGAGTACTCACCTGGGTGGGCTTTGTGGGGAGAGCTGGTGGCTCCTGGCAAGCGGGACACAAATTGGTTTTGTCTTGATATCTTTCTGGGATTCTGGTCCTGCCCTTCAGTTATTGAGATTTGCTGCAGTAAAGGAGGTGGTTTGTCGTGCTGCTGGGTCAGCACAAAGCACCCTTACCAGCACCACCACGGTCCTCTGCTGTCATGAGCGACCGAAACTCTAATTGCTCTTCCTGTAAATCCGTGGAAGATGCTCTCATGAACGTGTGTGTGCTGAGTGCTGCAGTGCTGGAGGGAGCAGGCAGCAGATAGCGCTGGCAGCTGCGCAGGAGAGCGCTGGGCAACAATATTTGTTAATGCTTGGAGTGCTTTTGGCTGCTGTGCTTGGCCCCAGCGCAGACACAGTCACGGGGCTGCGATTCTGGGTGACATTTCAAGGTCCTCTCCAGACCTGTTTTCTGCAGCTGTCGCACAGGGGGCTGTGAATTGGATGCCTTCCTAAAGGTCTTGAAGAGGAAGAAAGGAGAATCCTTTTTCTAATCATCTGAGCTGGTTCAGATGTGCCAGAGCCAGATCCCGAGTTGATGTTGCTGAACTGAGGTATTTCACATTGTGCCAGGGAGGAGGCTCATCTTCTCATGAGCAACTGCCTGGTTTGCAGTGGCCAAACCCTCAGCAGAGCCATGCTGTGAGTCCCCCACAGGTTCCCATCTGTCAGGGACTGAACCTCCACATCTCCCCTCCGGGCACATGTGTTCTGGACACTGAGGAGCATCTTGCTGCTTGAGGCAGGGTTATCACAGAATTATAGAATCACAGTTTGGATTGGAAGGAACCTTTAAATCTCATCTAGTCCAAACCCCTTCCTTGGGCAGAGACACTTTCCAGGTTGCTCCAAGCCCTGTCCAACCTGACCTTGGACACCTCCAGGCATCCAGGGGCAACCACAGTTTCTCTGGACAACCTGTGCCAGGGCCTCACCACCCTCTTTGTAAAGAATTTCTTCCTTATATCTCTTGGATCTCTCCTGTAGCCTGAACCATGTGGACATGTAGGAGCAGTGCTGGTGGTGGGTAGATCATGGGGAGATTCAGATTTTAAGACATACCTCAGCTCCTGTAGTATAAGCATGAGTTTAGAAGGGAGATGTTGACACAATATGGTTTCAGGAAGCAATCTTCAGACATTTAAAAAGATAGAGACCCTTTGTAGTTAGTGGAGATGTTTTTATCGCATGTTAAATCCGGTCTAGTATGGGCAGCACTCTAGGATGAGCAGAACCCTGTCCCTCTCCTCTGGCTGCAAGAGCAGCCCAGGTGATGGGATGGTGTGTCTGCAGGGTCTCCTCCTGGCAAGGCAGTCAGGGAGGGTGCTGAGACCCTGCTGTCCCAAAACACCTCCTCAGCAGAAGAACTTGAGAAATGATGCTTTTTTCCCAGGAATCATCTCTGATTCCAAAACAGCTGCTCTTCAGTGCCTGGAGGAAAAACCGAACTCCTCCCTGACTCCCACACCTCCCAATGCTTTCCTGCTGCCTCTCTGCAATCAGCTAGAAGATAAACCCAGACCGTCTTCCTGGGAGAAGCATCCCCCTTGTCTGTAAACAGGGCAGCCTTGAAGGCCACCAGCTGCAGAACTGAGCACCATCACCAGCTTGGGGCTACTGGACTGTGCTTCCCCACCCCAGGGACCCCTTGCACCCACCTGCTCCCAAATTCCAGCAGCGTTTCCCCTCCCAGCACCCCAGCCCCTGCTCTCCTGGCAGAGATTGAGGACCAGTGTGTATCTGGAGCACAGGATGTTTTATCATGCTGGCTTTTCTGATTTACACCAGCAGGGGTTTGGTCCCTTGAGCTCCACCAATCCTGAAGTGATTCAGCTTATTAAACATCCGTTTGCACTGTCTTTAGCGTTAAATAATTGGCTCCTCAGCATATTTGAGTTGGAGGGTATCTAATAATCCTGTGAACAATCCATCATGCTCCATTATCATCTTTCCACTCCTGCACTGGCTGCCTTGTGTCAGCTCTGCCTGGGGTTTACAAATAGATTTCGTTTCTCCTGCAGTTTTCCTCCTCTTCTTCTGTCTCATCCTCTCAAAGGAGCCATTTCAGGCTCCTTAAAATTTGTGCAGACTCTCCCATCAACATCTTTCTGCTGACTCATAAGCAATGAGTCCCATCCATGCGCTGGCTCCGCTCCTGCCAGAGCCCCCAAACAAAAACTCTTGTTTACCACAGAGGAGTAGAATTGTTATCTTGATTGAAAGAATTTCAGCCTGCAAACTGATACATCATCACGTTGTTGGAGTTTCCTTGTTGGCTCAGGGGATTTGTAGGACACACAATAATGACTTGTCAGCTCCCCTCCAGCAGACCAGCACTGCAGCACTCACACGTGGGGCACAAACCCCATATGTCCTGATGGTATTTTAATAAAAATGCTTAAGAGGGCTCCTAAAAACCCTCCTAACCAGGGGGGTAGTGTGAGAGCTGAGAACAGAATAGAATGGAATGGAATAGAATAGAGTAGAATAGAATAGAGTAGGATAGGATAGGATAGGATAGGATAGGATAGGATAGGATAGGATAGGATAGAATAGAATAGAATAGAATAGAATAGAATAGAATAGAATAGAATAGAATAGAATAGAATAGAATAGAATAGAATAGAATAGAATAGAATAGAATAGTCTGGGTTGGAAGTGACCTTTAAAAGGCATCTTGTCCAACCCCACTGCGAAAAGCAACCACATCTTCCACTAGGCCAGGTCTTTTTCATATTATTTTTGGTACCTGCTGCTGTTACTGCCATTCCAGCAATGGGAGAGATGCACAGCATCCTTTTAAAATCAGGCTTTTGCTCATCTCTCTGACTCTGCAGCATCCTGGAGGAGATGAATGTGTTGGGAGATGGTGTCCATGTGGATCAGATTCACTTTTAGAGCAGATGCACATATTCTCATTTTTACAGGCTCTGGAGGTGCTGCTGGACGTTTTGCCAGTGTCAGGAAAGACATAGCTGTGTTCTACTCATGAAAAATTAACTTCTTCCTTTTTATGTGGCTTAAGAAATCATCTTCCCACTGAAATTTTGGGATTATCAAGACAGGTTTTAGGGTGAGAGATTGGGATTGCCTACCAAGACGTATCACGGGGGCATACAAGTAGAGCCATTAAAACTTTTTTTAAGTTTAAGACCAGTGTCTCTTACAAACGTCTTCCCGTGTAGTCTGAACACTCCTTTTCTGAGTTGCTCTAGACACATCTTTTGCTGTTAGGGTATAAAACATGCAAGGCGAATTCCAGCAGCTTCAATCCATTTAGGAGCTCTCCATCCCTTACATTAAATTCTACCCAGTCATTTCAAGATCACCCTTTAAAAAAATCTCTCCCAGTTCTAAGCTGTCAAGAGGAGATTGATAAGAGGAGATTAAAATCCTAAAATAGCCACCTGGTACTTCTGTAAAAACATGTCAGTGCGATTGTCTAAAGGACAAAAACATTGAATTTTTACTGAGATGTGTTCGCTTTTGCAAGGATAGGCTTCACTTTGCATCCCTCTCCTAGGTCCAGTATATTACTGGGCAGGAGCCATCTCTGAGTGAGCTTGCTCCAAACAGAAAAAAATGAGGGAAAAAGAACCCCTGTAGACAGAGTTAAGTTATTGTGGAAGAAGAGGTATCAGTTCTGGTTGCCACAAAGAGGAGACCATGGGGTGCAAAGTCCCACATACCTTCAGCAGAGGCAGAGACCTGTTTACCTGAGACATTCTCAGTGTCTTGAGGAGTACAGATTTTTACTTCTCCAGGAGAGGCGGCAGCGCCCGCGGCGTCACCGCGAGACAGAAACCGCGCTGATTCCTGCGCCCCTGCCCTGGTGCCGTTACCCTCCTCCTTTTGCAGATCCCCATAATGACATTCGTGGTCACACACGCACACAAAAAAATACTTTATATAAGGAAAATTAATCTGGCTTCAGCCGGCTCTCGCCTCCTGCTGCGGTTGCCTCCAGACCCCGGCTCGCCCAGGGTGAAGTGAAAAGGGGAGTTAATGTAGCGGGGTCATTCCTCACTGCTGAATTGGTCAGCCGTCTACGGAGCCAATTTCTGCAGCTTTTCAGTGGCGTGGTAGACCCCTGGGTAATATTTGCCTGAATAGAGCCCTAAGTGTTTAAGCTGTGTTGCCAGGAATGGCTGTTTTATCCTATGCATCTGAGATTTCAACTCATCAGACATGAAGCAGGTCAAGACTCTCATGCCATTGTGTGCATTACAGCGAACAGAACAGAATATGCTTGATAAAAGGGAGGACTTAAAAGAAATGCTGCTTTAGACCTGAAACTTTCAAGTCCCACAATGCATCAAAGACCCCTCGTATAGACTTTGAAAGGGGCGAAAGGCATTGCCTAATATTTGGAGGAAATGAATAATAAAGCATCCCAAGTGCCTGGAAACTAATTTAGGAGTGCACGTTGCACTGTATTGCCTCTGCTGGATTCGCTCCCCAGAAGAGTTGCTAACAAAAGATTTGAAAAAAAATAAAATAAAATGACGTTTAGAGACCAACTTTTCTGCCTTGAAATGCCCCCTTTTTTGTAATGTTTCCTGGTAAGAGTTACTTATGAAAAGATGAAATACAGCCTGTGCTGCAAACACCAGGTCTCAAATGAAGCTCGTGAGCCCGTAAGGTTTCCCACCATTCCCCTCCCTGTCACAGTCTTTTGTTCCTTCGTGTTGAAAGCATTGCTTGCAGGATGCTTGCAGGATGCTGAGGCACTACTTGCTCATGGAGTTTAGTCATATCTTAGGGGAAAAAAGAAAAAAAAATCAATTGTTTCTGTGGCCTTTGCTTTTGTTCCAGCAAATCCACCTTTCGGTAGAGTTGGGACTGCTCTGTGGGTGACCTGCTGCTCCTTGCAGCAGGTCCTGTGCTGAAGGTATCAGTTATGTTTCTGGTATCCCCGTGGATGCTGAAGGTGCTGTTTGAAGCCTGAGATACTTGTTGTAGAGTCACAGAATAGTTTGGGTTGGAAGGGACTTTAAAGGCCATCCAGTTCCAACCCCTCTTCCATGGGCAGGAGCACCTTCCACTAGACCAGGTTGCTCCAGGCCCCCATCCAACTTGGCCTTCTTTCCATATGGCTTCTTGCCATCAGTTTGTTTCTGAGGTGCAGTGGTTCCTGATGCAGTGGTCTCCAAGGCTCCCATGGGATATGGGAGCTGCAGAGCTTGTGTGAGCTTCTGCCTTGTATTATGAGGTGAGCGTGGCTGATGGGACATCCACCCCATAGGCCTAATGGCTCTGGGAGCATGGGATTCAGCTTGCACTGATAACCTGCTTCAGAGCAGGGTTTCCCCCCGAGAATCAAACCTT
>VYXB01002030.1:95592-110411 GCA_013397135.1 Pachyramphus minor | reverse complement strand
AATCAAACCTTGTGGCTTGCAAACTTTCTTCAAATCCCATGAAGCGATGGGAGATAAGGATATCTGGGCATCCACAAGGGTGTTTGGGCATGAAGGGCTCTGCTGTCCCCCTTGCCCTGCCCTTGCCCATCCCTGCTGCCTGCGTTTGTCACATCGAGTTCCACTTCTGCCATCTGTGGAGAGCAGTTCAATTTGAGTGCTTTCTTACCTGCTTCTCCCCCAGGCCACGATTAATTGAGGGCAGGAGGGCAGGCAGGAGTGCTCAGGCAATATTTACAAGAAAAAGGGGATGTTAATGGGTCACTGGGGCCAGACTGGTGGGGGATGGAGATGATGGGCAGTGTTCGGGGAGGGGGGGGCAGGCAGTGAATCTCCTGCCAGCCCCAGGGATGATTAAAACCTCAGCTTTGTGTCCAAGTGAATTAAAATTGGACAACTCCCCTCACACCCCTCAATCTCCTGGTGCTGTGGCTGCTGTTTCAGTGGGACCTTCTGTAGTGGAGAAGAACAGCAGATAAGGATGGAGGAGGATGCTTGTGAGTTATCAGTCATTGCAAGGCTGGGGGATGAAGAACTTCTAGCGAAATAATGTTTTTTGTCCTCAGAGCTCAGACCAGCAGCTTTGTTAGGCTGGGCCCAATTATTTTAGTTATCAGTTATCAGAAAGGTAGTGGATGTCCCACCCCTGGCAGTGTTCAGGGCTAGGTTGGACAACAGGGCTCGGAAAAACCTGGTCTAGTGGAAGGTGTCCCTCCCCATGGAAAGGGGGCTGGACTGAATGGCTCTTAAAAGTTCATTTCCAACCCAAACCATTCCATGGTTCTGTGGGTCTGTTGAGCATTTCTCCACCCCGTCCCTCATGAACAGGGTGTGTGCTTGGTTCAAGGCTCTGATGGTCTCAGCCTCAAAACTCAGTTGGCAGGTGAGGCACAAAAGGTGGTGTACAGGGGTGTCAGTTCCCAGTTCACAGCGTTTCCTCCACCTTTTTCCTTCACCCCAGAGAGCCAGGCAGCAAAAGCCTGGCCCGTCTTTGATAAAATAGTAATCATAAACCAGGATAATTTCTCCTGGAAAGGGGCTTGGCAGCACTGTGAGGGGAGGTTCATGCCCTGACTTAACGGCACATCAGTGCCGGGGGACTTTTTAGTCTTGTGCTTGGGTTTTATGATCCGTGTTACTTCTCTTTTAATTTTTATTGCCTCGCTTTAGTTTTTGATACAGTTCTGGAAGCACCTCGGTGGGCAGGGACGGCTCTGCCATCACTCACTGTCACCTTGTGGCTTGACCCACATTTCAGGGAGGGGCAGAGGGGACACCCCTGCCTGTGTGAGCCCCTGCCTGCCACTGCTGAGAGCTCAGAGGCTGGTCCTGCTCATCTCCAGTGCAGCCACATCTGGCTTGGTGACCCCCTGGACAACCCCTTAGCCTTGAGCTGGGGGAAGGAGCCACTCCAAAACATGTGCAGCAGCAGAGCCAGGGGGAAGAGCTTGGTCTAGTTCTCCTTTTTGAGGTGAGGCTGCACAAAATTGGTGGCTGTTGGGCTCGTGGTGCTGTTTCCTCCCAACCCTGTGCTGGGCTGGGCTGCTTTCTCCTGGGCTTCAAGCAAAGCATGGCAGGACATGATCTTTTCCCCTGCAGAACATCTCATTCAGGGGGTCTCTGGTCCATTCTTGGGTGCCTAGGACATTGCTGCTGGCTGGCCCTGGTTTCTCCCTCCCAGAAGATCAGATGGTGTGTTTCTGGTTTGCTACCCCTTGCAGAGAGAAATATAATTTTCTCTAACATTATTCTGTTGTACAGAGGTAGCAAAATGTGGACTATGAGGTTCATGTGGGAAATTTTAACGCCTCAGAGGCACAGGGGGTCATCCACGCTGTCCTGAACTGAAGCCCTCAAACCCAGTTCTTTCAGGTCCACTGGTGACTCTTGTCTAAGAATAGCTCTGGATAAGATGTGCTGTCAGGGGAAGCAAAGGGAAGGGATTTATTTAGCTTGACTGGGAAGCTGGCACTGTCCAAACTTTATGGTAATGGGGTGACTTGTGTTAAGGAAACAGTCAGATTGGACTGGTTGGCATCTCAGTGTGAAGGGACACCTGCCCTGGGTGTCTCCTGAGGCTCACTCCACACCACCTGATAACCCATGTCATTTAGGAGAGGTTTTACTCCTTGCTGCTTGGCATTTCTGGTCACTGCTCTGGGACAGATCCAAACCCCACCGGCATCAGGAGAGATTTTCTCTGACTTCAGCTGTCTCCATCCTCCCAGAAAGAAGATGTGACACAACTTGTGTGTAATGGTTTATTCCTGGTGACAAGTGCACCTTCCCCAGTGACCTTTCACACCATGGAATGGAGGGGGTGGGATGCTGGTCCCCTCCCAGGCAGCCCAAGAGCAGGGCTGTCAGAGCCAAAGAGCTTGCATGCCATTAAGAGAAATCCTCCCCTCAGTACCCAAGGGACCTGAGTGCTGGTTCAAAAGGTTGCACAGCACTGTCAGCTCCTGTTTGGGGCTGCTGTGCTGAAGGGAGATCCTGCCAAGGAGGTCACAGGCTGAAGCAAGCTGAATTTGAAGGAATTGTGGTTTGAAATGATCTTTTAGGTTTGCCAGCCCCATCAGAATTTAACTCGTGTAAGGGCAGCCAGAAGCTTGGGGTGTGTGGGGTTGGATAACCAGCCAGCCAAGGATGGGTGTCCTTGCAGGTGACACAGCTGGGCCGTGGGTTTTCTCCAGCAGGACAGTGCTCCAGTTTATCTGCAGCAAGTGATAAAGTGCAGCTGGCCACAGGACAGGAGGGAACAAGACATCAACTCCAGTGATGAGTTTGCCACAGTGCTGAGATCCTTCTGACAGCAGCAGAGTGGTTGGGGTCCATCCATCCATCCATCCATTCATCCATCCACTCACATAGTTTCCAGTTCATAGGTATCCTTCCCCATGCATGTGGATACACCCCTTTCCTCTCTCCTCAGTAGATCTGAATTTTGCTCCAGGTTTCTTTATCAAAACACTCTGTAAATGAAATTGGAATGCCAAAGCAGCAGAGCCTGGAAAAATTAAGTGGAAATACTTCTTGGCATGGAAAAATACCCCCAAAACAGCAGAAGCCCTATTTGTTCAGGTGGAGCAGAGAGAATCCAACAACCTGCCTTTTGTTGTGTAGTTCACATATATTGACACCTGAAATATTTTACTGAAAGTTGGTCATAATTTCTTCCCCTTGTGCTCAAAGAACTGGTAGTTTCGGAGTGGCTTCATCCTTTCTGGCTCTGTGAGAGCTGATTCCCACAGGATAGGTGGGTTGGGAACTGCAGCCTGCATTTCATCGCCTACCAGAAGTCTCATCTGTCAGTGGGAGCTGCACAGTCCTCCTCTGCTAACAAAATTATTTATTTTGACCTGTCATTAGGGATATTCATGCAGCAGGAATGGGAACGATCTCTGCTTTGTGAGTTTTACAAGGCCATTTTGTATTTGTCTTGGTGGTAGAGGAGCAGTAAAGAGCTCTGTGATCGCGCCTGTTACGATAAGTGAGTTTTGGAAGAGGTTTTCTGTCTGATAGTCCATCTAAAAGCGTGGGGAAATGCCATTCTAACGGCTGTTAAAACACAATTGCTCACTGATTTACACAGTCAAGGAGTACCTCTTTACTAGGAGATATACACCGAATAAAAGCAGTTCAAGTGGTGCTTTTAATAAATAGATAATGGAACAGCATTTCATCTTCTGCTCTAATCCGTTACGTTAGCACAAGGTAGTATATCCCTCTGATAGATTCTGAGATAGCAGAAACTGAAAGTCAAAGCACTTTCTTTGTGGTTTGTCTTTGAGGCCAAATTGCACACTGGTGAAAGGCACTGGGTTCGCAGTGAACTGGAACTTTTTTTTCCGTGGATGGGTTTAGTTGGGTCCCACTGGGCTGGTGTTCAGGGCACTGATCATAGAACCCTAGAATGTCTCAGGGTGCATATCTGGAGAAGGAAAGGGAGCTGGGAAGGGGCTGGAGCAGCAGGAGCGGCTGAGGGAGCTGGGGGGGCTCAGCTTGGAGAAAAGGAGGCTCAGGGGGGACCTTCTGGCTCTGCAACTCCCTGACAGGAGGGGGGAGCTGAGGCGGGGATCGGGCTCTGCTACTAGGGAACAAGGGATAGGATGAGAGGAAATGGCCTCCAGTTATGTCAGGGGAGGGTTAGATTGAATATTAGGGAAAATTCCTTCACAGAAAGCGCTGTTTCACATTGGCACAGGATGCCCAGGGCAGTGTTGGAGTCCCCATCCCTGCAGGGATTTAAAAAGCCAGGTGGATGTTGCGCTTGGGGATTTGGATTAGTGATGGCCCTGACAGTGCTGGGGAATGCTTGGACTTGATGGCCACAGAGGGCCTAAATAATTCTGTGATTCTAAATTGGAAGGAACCCATAAGGATCACTTAGTCCAACTCCCTGCTCCTCGCAGGACTATCTAAACCTACGAGCATCATCCATATGCTCCTTGAACTCTGTCAGGCTTGGTGCCATAACCACATCCCTGAGGAGCCTGTTCCAGTGACTCTTCACCCTCTGGGTGAAGAGCCTGTTCCTGATGTCCAGTCTAAATTTCTTCTTTGTTCCATGATGCCTTGGCTTTGTCCATGGGGCTGTCACCTTACTGGGTGGCAATACCTGTGCTTCACATCCCCAGTGCCACGTGGGCTTCTCTCCAGACCCCATGGGAGCTACGAGAAGGAGGTAGCTCTGTGGAAATCCCTTGGACTTCCCTGGAGGCACCAGGGCACTGGGACTGAGTGCCTTGAAGCTAAATGAGCTGTTGGCTGCTTGGTTAGGAAAGAAACAGGACACTTTGGGAGGCAGGAAAAAGGTCATTTATCCTGTTGCTGCTCATCCTTGTTAATTCATTGTTTCCGTTGAAAACCCTGCACTTAGCTGCTTCATGAATGAACCCAGTGTCTGTGCCTCCAAAAACAACTTGGCTTGGTGAAAAATAAGACCTGCTTTCACCTCCTCTCTGCTCTGCTGTGTTTGCTCCCCCATCCCTTGTTTTCTTTCACTCGCATCCATCCTGCCTGGGTGGCAGTCCAGGTTGTCCCTGTGGAGTGGGGCTGGAGCTCAGGGGCTGGAGTCACAGAAACACAGACCAGTTTGGGTTGGAAGGAACCCTTGAAGGCCATGGAGTCCAACCCCCTACCATGGGCAGGGACACCTTCCACTACGTCAGGTTGCTCCAAGCTTCATCCAGTCTGGCCTTGGACAATTCCAGGAACCCAGGGGCAGCCACAGCTTCTCTGGGCAACCTGTGCTGGTGTTTTATCACCCTCTGCATACAGAATTTCAGCCCAGGGGCTGCTTTATGAGCACAGAGGACCCCCTCTGTTTGCTGGGCTGGGCATTCAGAGGCTCTCACAATCCAAAGGGAGTGGGAAAGCTTGAAGGAGAGGTTTGGGAAAGGGGAAATGACTCAGCTGCATGGCAGGTGGGACGTCAAGGAGGAAGGGTGGGTAGGGAGATTCAGATAGAACTGGGAGTCTTTGTGGGAGAGGGTTAGAGGGCATGGAGGGCAACCTGGATGCTGTGATGTGACTTAGGCATTGCCCAGTTGTGGCAGCTCTGGTGAGCAAACCCTTTTTCCAGCAACAGCCCAGGTGTGGAAGGGCAGATGGAGCAGAGGAAAGATCTCTGGTGAGTGGTAGCTTCTCTCCTAATGCCCTTTAGCAGCTGGAATGGAGGAGAGCTGGCACCACATCAACAGTGAGCTCTCCAAGGACCATCTGTGAGCCAAGAGCAATGAGAACAATTACCAGCCAGAGGAAAAAATCACCGAGAGAGAGGCTGGAAAAAGTGCTGTGGGGGAGGCTTAGAGCCAAGCAGAGGCAAGGAAAAGGGGATCTCAAAGCTAATGAGTGGCCAGAGAAAGTACACTGGGTGGTTTTGATCTCCCTATCTCATAACACAAGGTCTGTTTAAGGAAGCAGCTGTGTCCATGAGAAAATGCTTTCCCATCGGGTTGGGTCTGTGAAACTGAGTGCCAGGAGATGCCTCCAAAGCTGGAAATTTAACACCCAGATAAGGCTTGGATGTTGTTTGGGAATGGCAATGAAAACAAGTGCTAAAAATAAGATTTGGAAGCAAGGTTACTCTATTCAGGGGTTTAAAACAATCTTGAGCTTGTTGGAGCTGGGAGAGCACCTTCCAGGAAGCACAGCTGGGGTTCAGTGCATCAGTGTTGGGCTGTTTAGGGCAAGTGGTGAACCCTGGATGTGACCTAAAGCCATAATGCTGAGATCCTTGGGCTCTTCAGAGAGTGGGGGTTGTTCAGCCTGGAGAAGAGAAGGCTCCAAGGAGACCTGAGAGCCCCTTCCAGGGCCTAAAGGGGCTCCAGGAATGCTGGGAGGGAGTTGGGACAAGGGCCTGGAGGGACAGGACAAGGGGGAGTGGCTTCCCACTGCCAGAGAGGAGGTTTATATTAGAGATTGTGAAGAAATTCTTCACTCTAAGGATGGCACAGGTTGCCCAGAGAAGCTGTGGCTGCCCCTGGATCCCTGGAAGTGTCCAAGGCCAGGTTGGACAGGGCTTGGAGCCACCTGGTCTAGTAGAAGGTGCCCCTGCCTATGGCAGGGGGTGGAATGAGATGAGCTTTAACATCTCTTCCAACCCAAACCATTCTGGGACTCTGTGATTGCTGGCCTTGTCCATGGAGCTTTTCTCCCAGGAATCCTGCCAGCAGGGAGAGTGGCTTTGAAGCTTTTCCCAGGGTAGGGAAGAAACCAAGAAAAGAGTAGATATTTCCTAAGAGGAATCTGGCTGGTCCATCTGGTACTCCCAAAAAGGCTGGTGAGATGGCACAGCACCGAGGAAGGCTGTAAAAGATTGAAGTGTAGGCATCAAAGTGGAAGGTGATTAAAACCCAAGCAAAATAGCACAGGGATGGTCTCCAGGGAGGGAGGAAGTCTGGCAGAACTCCATCGGGGAGGGTTAGAAAAGGGAGGCTGGAAATTAAAACAGTGCAATAATGAATGTCAAGTGTATCTCCAAGGCTTTGGAAACTAGGAGTAACTCTGAGCTGCAGCAACTGCTACTCCAGGGAAGGGGGATGGGAGGGAAACATTGATTTGCTAAATGGTTAGAAATAAATTGGTTTATAAACCTGTAATGTTTGTTTCCTGAGTCTGAGGGCTAGAGCTGCTGCTGAGCCTGGTTAGGCTGATGTTAACTGGGTTGCTGAGGCTTTGCAGGTTTTTAAGCCAAGCTTCCCTTTTGGCTAGTCCTGACTGTGAACTCTCCTTCTCTATCCTGTCCCCCAGCTTTTCAGACCCCTCACTTAAGTGTTTGGTGTCTCTTTTCTTCCACAGCCCTGGAGTGCTGGGGAGGGAATCTGAAAGGGGATGGATGATTGGATCACCTCCTCCTTGATATCTCCACTTTATCAGTGTCACCCCAACCCTGACCTGGCTTAGGCTGCAAACCCCTTCAGAGTCTGTTGTCTTTCCAGGGCTCTTCTTGAGTGACTCCTTTCCCAAGGGGTCAGGATTCCTCTCCCTTCCACTGCATCCCACCCAGCTGCAGAACAAAGTCCTCCCTGTTCATGAGGCTCATTAGGCTCACACAGGGGAGTGGACCTGTGGAGCACCACTGCATCTCTAATTCCCTCCTCCTGACTGATCCAGACACCCCTGCTCCATCCTTCAGCTGGGGTTATGCCAGCTGGGACATGGACTTAAGGGGTGTCACGGTGAGGTGTGGGGCCTCCTGGGGGGCCACCACACTGTCCTCAGCATGAGCAAGAGCCTGTGGTGATGGGGTTCAGGGGAGGACAAGGGGAGGTGCTCCCACAGCTTTGAGTTTCCACTGTTTTGCTGAGCTTTCTACAGAGTTTTCAGTGCACCCACACACCTTCTAGCTTCCAGGAGTAGGTTGTGCAGGTGTGGCATGTGGCATGGGTAGGTTGTGCATGTGGCCCTTGCCCAGGACCACCTCCTTAGCCTGCAGCAGCCGATATTTGGGTGCAAGTCACCCCCAGCTAACCTGGGCAGGCCACCCCACCACCAGCATGGTGGTTGCAGGGTCTGGGCTCCCATCACTTCCACGGCAAGCTGAGCATGATCCAAGTGCAGGAGCCCTTAGCAGGACCAAGCACTGCAGAGCAGCTTTTCAATGTAGAGTACCTCTCTCATGATTACACTCCCTGAAGTGACTTCTTCACATTTACAGTACCTTGACCTAAAGATCTGTCCCAGCAGGAGAAGATCAGGTGGAAATCATGGTGCTCCCCTTCCTTGTTCTGTAAAGCTCCTGATTGCCTTTTTGTTTCTTTGCTGGCTTTCTCTGCTCCCATTATCTCGTGATGGGGGAGTTTTTTAATTAAGTAGGTTTGGAAACAGCAAGGCCATGGAGATAAGAGCCCAGATGACTCCTGTGCTTGGAGATTCATTACCTGCTCCCATGTAAGCCAGGAGAGAAGCAAGCCTGCTTTTCTTTTTCTTTTTTGTTAATCAAAATACTACACTGGGAATTTTTAAAAATCAAATTAAAGCATAGAGGGACCTGAGAAAGTGTGGGGGCTACAAACTAGTGCTGGAGCAAAAGGGACTCATTAAAATAGGAATTATTTAGGAGAACAAACTGGAACACCATTATACGAAGTGTCACCAACTCATTTTCATTTCACTGAGTCCAGCATAGTGTTTGGCTGCACTTGATAAATGAGTGTGGTTTACTTCTCCTCCTCTTTTTTTTTTTTTTTAACGGAGGTGGGGGAGTGAAAATATGCAATTACAGTTTCAACCTGTTGAAAAAAAATCAAGTTCCACTGGAGCAGTCAGAGTAAAACCTTTTAGGTCTTACACACCTGCCCAAATGGGAAATTATCTGCTTAAAGCTGGGTGCCTGGGAGAGCATTTGGGGTCCCTGTTGCTGAATTTGGGAGGGGGCTGCAATGGGGTGCTCAGACCAACCCTGACACAGCTCCTGCTTATGCAGCATCCCTGAGCCAACCTGCCTGATGTGCTGGCTGAGTAAGGGCTTTAAGACAAGAAGCCTTTGTCTGCTGTGGTTATTTAATTTTATTTTTTTCCCCTCCTCTCTTCTAAGTAATTTACTCTGGCTGTGCTGTCTCTCGGGCCTGGCTGGAGCAGGGGGGAGGATGTGCTGCCCCGTCAAGCGTTAATTGTGGCGGAGGAAAAACACGCTGGCCCAGGGAGCTGGGTTGGAGCTGAGGGGGAAGGTGGGAGTGGAGGTAATATCTCTTTTGGAGGGATGAAGTATTTGTGGTTGTGCAGTGCTCCTCATGGGTGCAGAGCCAGGGAGGAAGAGTAGGTGGGAGGCATTCCCTGGCAGGGCTCTCACCCACTGAGGACTTTGTGCCAGGCACAGACATTTAAAGGCACACTGAGGAGTGATGCTGTGGCAATCCTGTCCCCCTGCTAGTGCATGGAATCATAGAATAACAGAATGTTTGGGGTTGGAAGGGACCTTAAAGACCATCTTGCTCCAACCCCCTGCCATGGGCAGGGACACCTTCCACTAGAACAGGTTGCTCCAAGCTGAGTTCAACATGTCCTGGAATGTCTCCAGGGATGAGGCAAATACATTCAGATGAGATAGAAGATGCAACCCAAAATTGGTGGCTCTCTGGGGAGATGAAGTTTACAGTGAGTTGCTGGTGGGTTGGGTAGTAGGAGCCACAACAGAGAAGGTAATCCTGGGTCCAAGGACTTTGACTGGTCCCTGATGCATCTTCCCAGCAGCATTTGCAGATGAGACCCCAGATAGTCTTTTTTGTGTGAACACTTATTTTTTACCTTGCATCTGGGCAGCCCAACAAGGTGGCTGCAGCATTCTTGAAGAAGGCTTCACCATTGGTGTGGATCACCTCACCAAAACTGGTTTTTTTTGATTCAGTGATTTTAAGACAAACTCACTCTTTTTTTTTTTTTACCTTTTTTTTCCTCCCAAGGTTGTAACATTTTATTATGTCTAGCATTAGGTAAGACTTTTGATTTAATGACTTATCCCTTAAGTTCCCCTTCAGCAATAACCATGTATCTGAATCCTCTGCTCAGGTGTTGATGGATGGGGCCTCTTTGGGTTAAACATCTGGGATTTCAGTTGTTGACCCTATTCTCTCCCCGGAGGAAGGACAGTCATAGGAGCTCTTAAGGAACATTGTGAGCATCAAGTTCTCCATCACTGGTTAGTGGCAAAGTCAAATGGAAACATGAGGCCAGCAGAGTTGGGTGCCCTTAGCCAGATTTCATCTCCAATTCCCACGGGGGACTCTGAATGTTTGGGACACAGAAGCCCTCTGCAAATCATGACAGATGGAAAAAAAATAGGTTGGAGGCTAAATTCTTCCTTGAGTGTGATTCAAGAGGACAAAAAGACACGAGGACAAAAATATCCTGCTTTTTTGCAAGGCTGCCTCACAGAGATTGTTGCCCAGCTCTGCTACATTGATGCATCTGGAGCTGAGTAATCCTTTGAGTTTGCCTCAGGCTGGGATTAGGCTGCAAACCTTCCAGCTCACTCTTCAGGGGCCCATTGTGCTCCTCCCCGGGAGATGCCACAGAGTCAGTCCTGTGTGAGACCCTCCCCCCCATCCTTGCTGCTCCAGTGACCACAGTGAGGTCTCATTAAGTTGTCTAACCTTTATGTGCCTGCTGTGGTCATGAGATTGATCAGGGCTTTCCTGGCTTTTGAGGTGGAGAGGTTTCCCCTCATCTTTTGCATGATTGAGGAGGTCTGGTCCTTTCCAAGGCAACTGCAGAAAGCAGCAGGGAGAGGGTACCAGACTGCCCTTCCAGACCCAGCAGAAGACACAAGTGAAGGCTGGGCAAGAAACCCTATTCCTGTGACATGAGATGGTGTGTCCAGATCACGGAGGGACCTATTTTTTTTTTCCTGTGGTGCCCTGAAGACCAAAGGCATGGACTTGCCCTTGGGATTTGAGAGTAAGGAGTACACATGAACTGATGGGTGTGCACCCTCCTCCCTCCCGCAGAGACCTGTTCTGCTCTGAGCCTAGAGAAATGGAGTCTCCCATGAATTTGCTGAGCCCCACATCTACTCCCCAGCATCCACCCAAGAAGGGATGGATGTTGGCTCCCACACACCTTGTGCCCCATATGAATATGAATAGCTCCTGGTTTTCTAGGATGGGGGAGTAAAAATAAGCCAAAATAAAACTCAATTGAATGGATGATACCTCAGAAAAAAAGGTGGTACTTCTTCAGGTAGAAGAGATGTTGCTTAAGAGGTTGCTAGGGATAGTGTGATACTGGTGTATCTATGAAGTGGCTTCATGGAGAGTTGTTTGAGCATAAAGGTTTCTAAAAACCTTTTCTTTCAGCTGATAGGCTTCTGGGTTTGGAGCAGTGGACAATACCTATGTGTCCAAGTCTGTGGGTCTGCCCATGGGGATGCTCTCTCCATACCTGGTACGTCTGTGCTTCCCTTTGGGGTGTCACTGAGGTGTTTGCCCACGGATCAAGTGTTGTGTTTTCCCAAGGAAGAAGCTAAGGCTCAGGGGATATGAAAGGCCAGATGGGATATTCCTGTTAGAAAAAGCTGGTTCAAGCTTTAGTTGATTTCCTTGGTGCTGCAAATGTCAGTGTCAGAATTAAGTGTGGACAGGGCTGGTCTGGGTAACGTGTCCTGTCCTAGGCAATGCCCAACCCCAGGTGCTGCAGAGTCCTGCAGTATGGAGTCATGCATACTGACCCTTCTCGTCTCAGGCTCCAATTTATCTCCTGATAACCAGTCCAAGAATTTTTTTCCTTTTCCACTATCTGCTTCAGCATCACCTCCCCGATTCTGAGCATCCCACCCTTTGGTGTCTGGCTGTCCCCTTCTTCCTACCCCTTGAGGTGGAGTGATGACCCCAGCCAGATGCTTGGCTGCCATTGTCTCTGCTCTACTCAGGTGGCTTTGCCTCTCCTGTTTGTGTAGCACATAGCTGATTTATCAGCAGTGATGTTATATTTGCTTCCAGATAAGAAAATGCTGAATATTGGGGCTGGGATTGAGCCTTGTGAAATCCCCCTGGAAACAGCCTGATTCCCCTCTGACAGCTGTTTGTCGAGATCACTTCTGAATCCCCTGCACATGTGCTTTGTTCTCATAATACAGTTTTCATTTTATAATCAACGTGTCACACCGCAGTAAATCGAATGCTGTACAAAAGCCTATGTATATTATCTCTAAGCAATTATCTTTATTAACCAAACTTGTAATCTCCTCAAAGAACAAAATCAGCTTTGTTTGACATGGTGTGTTCGCTACAGAACCTCTCTGACAAGCATTAGCTGAATTCCCATCCTTTAATTCCTCTTCTGGGTGACTCTCAGGAGGGCTCCCATTATTTTACCCGTGACTGATGGCAGGAAAGCCAACCTGTTCATCAGGCCATCCCACTTGCCCCTTTAGCAGATCAGTGCAGTATTTGCATGCTTCCAGCCGTCTGGATCTTCCCTGGTATTCCAAGATTTATTAAAAATTAACGTCAGCAGACCAGAGAGCTTCTCAGCCAGCTGTTGGAGGGCTCTTGGGAGCAAGCTCTCCAGGCCTGCTGATTTAAAATTGTTTATCGCTAGTAGATGCTGTTTAACAACCTCCTTGGTTACTAATGGACTGGAAAGTACTTCATCCTCCTCATGTGATACAAGCATCTCATCCTGCCTCTTTCCAGATGCGGAGCAGAAATATTGATTGAACACTTCTTGCCTTTTCTGCATCATTACTTTTCTCCCCATCTGAGGCTGCACTCCTGATTTATACAAGGGCATTAAAATATTGCCAGGATTATTTGCCGTCCCTTTCCATATGCAGCTGAACATGCTGTGAGCTCTGCCCTGTGACTCTGAGAAAGGTAGAGGACTCCACAGTCCTGCCTCAGTTGGTGGGAGGGCCCTTCTTTGGTTTGACACAGTTTAGGGCCCTGAGAGATGCCTAAAGAGCAGAAATTCCTTTCCCTGCCCTCCATCACTTTGCGTTCATTAAGGAGCAGTTATGAATTTGCTGCACTGTTTCCCATCCACTTGGTTTGCTTTGAGCCACCTCAGAGAGCTCCAAAACCACCAGACCCTTCAGCACTTCCGCGAAAAATGAGATTTGCCCTCAAAACTTTCAGATTTTTTAAGTTATGAGCATTCTACATCTCAACCTATCTGTTAACCCACCGCCTCTGTGCTGCCATGCTAATTTTAGATTAATCATCCATGGATGTACAAGCCCTCATCTTTCCTAGCAGCTTGTGGCTGCTTTCTCTCCTGACCTAGAACAGAGCTACTGCTTCTTTCTGCCGTCTTATCTTTGCCTTTTTCCTTCGCTCCCCTTTCCCCCGCTCTTTGCAATAATAAATTCCAAGGCTTGGGCAGGGGAGGGCAAATGTACTCGATTGTGGGGCAGAGCTCTTCCAGGGGCTCCTTCCACACTGCCCTGGTGAGATTCCACCTGCAGTGCTACATCCAGCTCTGGTGTCCTCAACGCAAGGAGGACGTGGAGCTGCTGGAGAGAGTCCAGAGGAGGCCACGGAGATGCTCCCAGGGCTGGAGCCCCTCTGCTCTGGAGCCAGGCTGGGAGAGCTGGGGGGGTTCACCTGGAGAAGAGAAGCTCCAGGGAGAGCTGAGAGCCCCTTGCAGGGCCTAAAGGGGCTCCAGGAGAGCTGGAGAGGGACTAGGGACAAGGGATGGAGGGACAGGACAAGGGGGAATGACTTTCCACTGCCAGAGGGCAGGGTTAGATGGGATATTGGGAAGGAATTGTTGTCTGTGAGGGTGGTGAGGCCCTGGCTCATGTTGCCTACAGAAGCCGTGGCTGCCCCTGGTTTGTTGGAAGTGTTGAAGACCACGTTGGACAGGGTTTGGAGCAACCTGGTGTAGTGGAAGGTGTCACTGCCCATGACAGGGGGTGAGGCTGGATGGTCTTTAGGGTCCCTCCAACCCAAACCATTCTGGGATTCTGTGATATGTTGTCCTCCTCAGGCTGGGAGGAGGTGACCAGGTGACCTTTTCCTCTCTCCTCCTTAGGAGAAGATGAGGCTGTACCAGTTCCTCCTGAGTATCATTCACTGCTGGCATTTTCCCTTCTGGTTTTCTGTAGCATGGAGAGAAAGGAACCTTGGTGCTCTGGGGCCCTGGGGTGCAAGAGAGACCACAGAGTCTGACTTTTAAACCTCCATCCACCTTCCCATATCTCTTTTTTTTTTTTTCCCTGAGGAATCTTCACCCCTGGCCCAGCTCTCTGTGCCACATCCATTGCTAGCAGAGGTGTGTTGTCCAGCAGTGAGATGCTGTGGAAGGGAGATGCTCACAGCTCTCATTCTTACTCATAGGACTGTAGCCTGCAAGTCTCCACTTTGGGAAGAGATCCACACTGTTTGCTTTAGCAGAAAAAGACTTGGTGGGATGAGATGCTCAGAAACTGGAGCAAAGGATGGCCAGAAAAAAAAAAAAAAAAAAAGGCAATTTCTTTTATAATGAGACTAATAAAATTCTGAAAACACTTGCCAAAGGATCAGGGCAAGACCCCCTTGATTTGAAATCTTCCATCCAAGATTGCCTCTGCTTCGAAATGCTGGAGGGCAGGCAAGAATGAGAGCCTTGCTGCAGAAATTACTGGGTGAAGTATTTTATTTTCTATGAAGCTGGAGGGCAAAATACATGATCATAACGGTCCCTGTTGCCTGAAAATACCACTACAAAATAAACCTTTGTTTTGTAGCATAAATTTCCTATGAAGTGTGGCCTGAAATCCATAAGTGGATGTTGAAATATTGAATAATGGGGTGATGGATCTTAAATTGTTAAATAATGGAGTGAACATTGCGAGAAAA